>JAMKQA010000133.1:0-49762 GCA_024699735.1 Posidonia australis
CTTTTATTATTTATGTTGAATGAGAAAATATTATCACGTGTTAAAAACACCTTCATTCCATTCTTAGTAGAGTATAGAGATATATTTAGGTATTTAGATTATTAATAACTATGAGATTTAAGAATAACTGTGTTAATACTTAAGCACATTAAATAGCTTACAATAAATTAGTTGGTTAAACTAAATAAATATTTTATCCTTTATATTGTACAATGTTTGTAAATTTAAAAACAAAGAGAAGCCAAATATATGTCATACGCCAACTTTTATTAAGAAATAAATATACGTGAAGTCAAATGATACATTTTGAAAGACTTGTTATGGGGTCTAGTAATATTTTAAGGGACTAAAAACCCTACTATGTTAATTATTTAAAGTGATATATATAGATAGAAAAAACTAAAGTGAAAATAAAATTGAATGTAAATAAATATTATTTAACTTAAAATAAATAAAAATAAGAGATAATTTCTTATACAATGCCAAATGTTATAAAATTTTAAATTATAATTTCTTTATGTTTAGTACATTAATTTAATTAATTACTTTAAGATTAAATAAGCCTTTACAAATTATGTCGTATGATCACCATGACATGACATCTTTTAATTTGATGTAAATGGAGAAATGATCAAATGTCATGTCATGTGATATATTTTAATATTCTTTCAAACCAGGTGACATGTTGTCAATATGCTCTCAATCCATGTAGTACTCTCTAGAGGTCTTAAATCTTTGTTATTTTTTAAAGTAATATAAATAGATGCAGACGATATTATCTCTCATATGATTGCATATAAGATTTTGTATCAATACCCTCATTAAAACCACTACTATAGTCAATGTCCTCTTTGAAATGAAAATTATGTCAATACCTTTTTTTTGTTTACCTTTATTTGCTTATGTTACTTATTTATGACTCAGCCAGGACTTTTAAAAATAACTATCTTGACTTTTATCCAATGTACCCTTTCACCCCTATGTTGTATAAAACTTACTCTTCTCTTTGTAGTCCGTAACATATGGGGAGTAGACGAAAAAGAAGCAAATGAAGAAAGGAGGACGTTGGAAGAGGATGAGGGATACTAAGGAAAAAGAATACTGTAGCATTTAATATGTTGAAATAAATGATGGAATACATTGGAATGGAATTAAACTTTAGGGATGAAATGGTATTTGTATGTTTGGTATGAAAATATGATTAGAATAGTCATTCCCTTGAGAATGAAATTCTCACTCTGAATGGGAATTTGATTCATATGTAAGGAATTTGATTTTTATTCCATTAAGAATAAAAAAAAGAATAAATTATAATTTACTTTTTTCAACTATTAGCATTTTACAACTTAGTACTCTAAATTTTTTTTGTCACAACTTATCTCTCTTAATTATAATAAATTACAATAAATTCATTTTTTGTTAATTGACGTTAAATTTTTACATGGTTTGACTATTTTATTCTCTTTATTTTACCATTCTAAGATTAAATTACAGTTTACGCTTCTTAACTATTTACATTTTTTAGTTTAGTACCGTAAACTTTTTTTGGTGACAATTTGTTTCTCTTAATGGTTAAAATACAATTTAATCCCTCGATTATTCAAGTTTTGTAATTTAGTATCCTAAACTTTTTTCATTACAACTTGCTTCTTTAAATTATGATAGATTATAATAAATCACCTTTTTAGATAAACGTTGTTAATTTTTTTACTTTGTCCGATCATTTTATCCTTAATTACAAATAATCTTCTTCTTGGTCCTACAAAATTCGATCCAAACATTACTTCTAGGAACCCTTCCTTCCTCATTTACACTCTACTAGACACAAATTTCAGTCATTGACACTCTATTCCAAGTGGATTAAAATATGCTTGATGATGATAAGGAAAAAGCTTGAGATATTTCTATAGTGTCAGCGAAGCTTGAGATCACCAATTTATCCAGAAACTAGAGGGGAAAAAGTTTGGGAAAGAAAATGAAAAGAGAAAATTTTACTAGTGAAGTTGAGTTTAAAATTTATGACGTAGAAAAAATGGAAGAAGATAAAGAAGAAGAAAATGAGAAAGAATAATAAATTTGTCTAGAAGAAATATTGTAAATGTTAAGTAACTCTTTAAACATGAGGGGAAGGTCTTATTATTTAACAGAGGTAGTTGAAGGAAGCAAGTTGTAAAAAAAACAATTCAATATATTAAGTAAAAAAACCTGAATAGTTAAGGGGATAAATGGGAAAAATCACAGGAAAGACAAATTTGTCCAAAAAAAAAAACCATTACCCTTCAAACATGACCAAAGAAGTTTTGTTGTTTAAAGAAAATAGTTAAAGACAACAAGTTGTAACAAAAAACATTAAGATACTAAATTGAAAAATGAGAATAATCGAGGGAGTGAACTGTAATTTACCTAAAACAAAAAATTCGATACCTTCCCATCTCAAGTCCATCTTCTAATTTCTACTGCAACAGTTCTACCCCTACAACCTTCCTTACTTCTTTGGTTGTTGTCTTTCTTCATCTCTTATTAAAAAAAAAAAATCTTTTTTTAAGTTGATAAGATATTTTTGTTAACACATAGATATTAATATATAGATTTTGTATTTTCATTTTGGTTCTATCATTATGTATAAAACAGTGGAAATGAATTATTTGTTAGTTTTATTTTATATTTTAATTGTATACTAAACACAAAAGAGAAATAAAACTATTTCCCTTTATCCTGTTGTATTTCAAATTCCATTCTAGATTTTATTACATTTCTATTTCAATTGTACCAAATGCAACGTTAAGGTAAATGAGTTTCCTCAAGGACAAAAGACGACTACTTCTTACAGTAATTTATTGATTTAAATAAGACATTAATATATTTTCATTGTAAATAGTATATTAACTGTAACAGTAGATCCAAAATAAAATTCAGAATTGTAGGCCGCTCTCTGTCTCTCCCGTCTGTCTTCCGATGGCTTGCAAGACTCCACCCTCTTGGCCTCTCACTCCTCCCAATCCCCCCTCCGCTACAGCCACCTCCTTGGCCTCCCCCAAAACAATCCTGTTCCCCCCCATCATCCACCGGAACCGCAGATTCTCGAAGCTCGTGGTCTCTGCGACCGAGTCCTCCTCCGACGCTTCTCCTCCTCCGGAGGAAGAACCCGATGACGAGTCCGACCTAGTGAAGCGCGCCTTTGCGAAATCCCTCGCGTATAAGAAAGCCAAGGCGTCGAAGCCGGCCTGGGGAGGTAGTGATGATGAGGTGAAGTCGGATAAGCCGGATCCTGTCAAGATTGCCATGGAGAAGGCCAGGGAGTATAAGAAGAGCAAGGGGGTTGGCGGCGGCGGCGGTGGTGAGAGTGTTTCAGGGAGTTCCAGTGATTCAGGTACTGTTTTAAATCTGTTGTCTTAAAAAGTCTGGGTTTTTTGGGTGTGTCGTGTTTGGTAAAATTTTTGTTTTGAAGGTCCACATGAGTGACTTAATCGGTGGACTTTTTGTGCGAAGCGAAACTGGAGATTTAGACCCTGTTATGGATTGGATGCTAATAGCTTAGGATTCCTATAAAAAGCTGTTTTATGTCGAAGCCAATCCAAACAACATTTTAGAAGCTGGATTTTCACCCCAAAGTTATTTTCGTGGTGAAAAGGGAAGCTCAATTTTGCTACTTTCCTAGGAATAATGATGAAATATGATACCGAATAATACCGATGTCTTGTGTTGCTACATTATAATGCTAATGTAAGCTTTTTTCAATAGCCAAAATCTAATGTGTCTATTTGTGTGCCTAACAAGACCATAGAGTATCATCAAAATCTATGGAATTTGGTCAAGAGTAAAAGACTCCAAAAAAAAAAAGCTAGCTTTTGCAATAATCTAAAAACTGCAGAAGCTAATCCAAAATGCACCTTAAAATATGGTTGATCATATTGTTACGGCTGCTCATCTCAAGCGACAACTGTGTGTATTATTTTCAAGTGTGGTTATCATCGGGGCGATCTGTCTTTATGTACCAGTTTAAGTCATGCGTTTCTTCTGTTGAGTTTATAGTCCTACATCTCCTAACTAAAAGATATCCTATATCTTATATATAGATGAGGTCTACTATCTCTAGCCTAAGTTCTTGGGGTTTATTAAGTGGTGGTCCATTTATTTTGATCCTCAACCGTCTAGTCATCTACATTTTGAAAGTTTTATAACAACTCAATACATGAGGGATAAAGTTTGTTCTTCACTCCTCTTGCCCTTTATGGAAATCAACATGCAAGTTCAACATGGAAGGAGATGTTAGTGTATTACACTGGTTGCGGAAGTTGTGGTGGCACCTTGGCTGCATGGGTTAGTTATATTTGACGAATATAATGGTCCTCTAAAACCAGAGCATTATCTCATTTTGGTGCTGGCTGTACCAGAATCCACCTCAAAGGAAAGCTAAAAATATTCATGGATGGTCCCACTTGTAATGAGTGTGGAGATATTGGTTTCAAAACTTGGGACAATCAAGGATGTTTGGTCTTTCAGAAACAAACAACTTGTGTGCCCAAAGTACTACATCATCCCTGTGGAAAACGTGAAGGGCCTCTACAATGACTCCCAGCTACATGCATATATCCAAATTAGAGCTTAATCTTAAAAAGAAATTGAAACAATATTGTGATTCCCACATTGGGGTACTCAGTATGCTACACTTATAGCATGGATTAGTCCCATCCTATTAATATTTAATATGCATTTATCCTCTACATTTCAGGTTACATAAAACATGTGAAATTATCCTTCAAAAACTCGTAATAATCGAGTTATATTTATTTTTAATGAATTGATAAAATATATATATTTTAGAAATATTGTTAATGTTGCGTATTTCAAACAACAAAAACTTATTAAAATTAAAATGCAACAAAAAATGTTGGTTAAAACACATAAATCCACATATTCCAAATTGACATATATTCAATAATATATCATCATTATAACCATTGGTGCTTGGCATCAAGAAACAAAATCTAGCCAACAAGCAGATGTTGAAAATATTCTGCAATGCCACGTAAGAGACCACCATGACAATCCATTATGTCTCGGGTCAGGTGTTATTCAATTATCGATCATAAGACCCTCAATTTTGTCTTAATCATTAGACACTACTGCATTGTGGCACATGCATATCATGATCATCCTTCCTTTACGTTCATATTTTTAGAACGGGAATCCAATATGGAACATATTGATATATTATCGGCATAAAAGCTAAACCTTCAAAATAGCTTTTTTCATTATCAGAAAATAATTGAACCATCACAATCGTTCATATGTTCCAAAACCATTAAATTTGTAAAAACTTGTATGGAAACATAATTCAAAGTCTATCATCAAATAATCAAAACTATTATGATTTACTTATTTAAAATGTTATTCACATTTTCATATTCTTTTAATAATCATATGTAAGGTAAACACCTTTGTATTCCATAAGAAAAAGGTATTTACATAAATAATTCAGCCAAAACTAAAGTCTAAAATTAATAGAAACCATACTTCAAAATGCTATAGCTCAAGGGCCTACACACTATGAAAATAATTGGCTTAATTAACATCTAAATAACATGTAACTCACAAAAAACATGTCAAAACCACAAATTGACCAATAAAAGAACCAATGAGTGAAGATACACATCCAATTTGTAGTTTATAATTAATTATATGAAAGGTTTAGGTATAACTAGAGACATTATTTGAACAAGTAAACCTTAGTCAATTCTACCCAAAACCCTTGGATTGTTAAAGTATTTGATGTCTACAACATTAGTAATCCAATACCATAGATTCACAATGTGGCTGTGTAACACAAAATTTTCAGCAAAAGAAGCCTCTTTCCTACTTGCCAACTTGGGGAAAGCTTCATCCCTCAAGTGTCTTCTCAAGATGGCAGCCCCCAAGCCTTAGATATCCCTAGCAAGAAAGAGGAGAGGAGGGAGAAAGATGGAGAGAAATTGAAGAAGAAAAGAAGGATAGATTATATATATAGATATGGGAAAGCATGAGTTGCAGAAAATTCTGAAAGTTCTACATCCTTCCAGGATAAATATAAAAATTTCTGAAATTTTTCCCAATAACCCCTCTCTTATAAATAATTAACAGACTTACAGTAGCATACAATATAAACTTAGACGTCACACAATCATAATAGTGATATCAAATATTAAATAGAAATGATTACAATTTTTGAAATTTATATAGCTTATAGATTTCTTGTAATTAGTTTGTGTCATGTGCACATATTTGAGCACATAGGTGTGACGTATTTCTCTAGTTACTTAGTGTTCACAACTGGACTATTCATAATAGTCTAGAGTTAATCCAGATGGCATTTTGTATCATGTTCTTATGTTGATACATGCATTCTCTGCTTATAGACCGGTTATTTTTATTCCAATCTCATCATTTATCTCTCAACCCTTTTATTAATGAAATTAACATTGCTAGTGGCATCTCAATATATTATTAGCCGTGCACCAACGCTTTCAAATTTAATAAATGCAACCCATATTGAGGAGCATGAAAACATTATTTTTAGTCATCAACACAAAGTAGAATCTTAAATGTTTTATACAGATATTTCTTTTCTGCCTTGGAATATTGGAATCTCCTGTTTTAGAGAGTGTACCGTATTTATGTTGTAATGATTGTTTTGTAATGATTATTTAACATTGCAGGAATTCAAAAGATGACTAGGGCTAATTCAAGAGATGCTGTCATTGATAAAAAGGGTTCTAAAAGCCAAGATCCATCTATCTCTAGCATTGACTTTGTAGGCCTTAGTTTTTCTGATAAGAAAGATAGAGGTCTGCCGGCTGGTCTTTCTCCCATAGTAGATTCTCTTCCAGAAGGTGATTTGCCAGATGTGGAGGTCATTGTGGGGGATACCAGCAAGTTCATAAATAAAAAAACAACAAAGACAGTCTCGGATGTAGATGCTGATGATTCAGGACTATACAAGCCTAAAGTCTCTACTTGGGGAGTCTTCCCAAGACCTGACAACATTTCTGAAGCGGTATTGCTATTGAAATTACATGCTTCACACAGCAACTCTTTACTTTATTTCTTGTTTTTCTAATGTTTTGCACTTCTTCAATCCATATTATCCTTTAAGGTATTCATTTCATCATGTTCACGAAATTCTCTCTTGTTTATTTGATAATTCCTCAAGTGCTTATTATTTTCATTGTTAGATGTATATAAAAGTGACAATTTAATGCTGGTTGATCATTATTTAGGTACCGTTTGGTATGGATAATAAGGTTGCAAATAGAGGAAGAATATGGATAAATGCCAATTTCTTTGCCAAACACATGGTGAAATGATAGATTTGTTGAAAAATCCAATGCACATGTCAGAACCAATCGTAGTAGTTTTTTGGATAAAAAAACAATTGGCATTGAGTTGGATTGTGGAATAATCCATCCAATTCTTGTTGGAAAAAGAGCATATTGCCCTTCTTAATTTTTGATACTTACGTGAGATACCAATTGAAAATTACAAGTTTGCCATCGACAAATTTATTCAATGAAATCTTGTAATTTGAGATTACAATGATGTGTACTATAGTTTGATTAAAAATTTTCAAATGCATTACGAGGAAAAAAAAAATAATCGATATGAATAAATGCAACTCAATAAGGAGGAGGATTAACAGAGGTCACTGATCTACTCCAAATTCGTTGATAGCGGCCCTTTTTCACCAAACTACCTACAAGTATTGGGCTCTTTGTATTACTGTGAGCATGGTTCTAAATGTCGATTTCGTGTCGGACTTCGATAAATTGAAAAATAGACACGTGTCGGGGAAATATCGGTATGTCAGAATTGTGTCGCTGGAAACACGGTAAAAAAAAAATATATTTGTTCAGAAAACTTCTATTTCGATATCGTGTCGGAGTCATGTCGGTAAATTGAAAATAAGACACGTGTCGGAGAAATTTCGGTGACACGCGTAGACATTTAGTACCATGACTGTGAGTATATCATATTACAAGCGTTCTTTAGTATTATTATATTATTTACACGTAAATCACTATTATCACCTAATAAGAGAATTTTGAGGTCATCCAAATTAGATTTAAATTCTTAAAGATCAATATGTTGTTTTGAACAATAAAAGTAATGTTAAAATTTACATCCAAACTAGATGCAATATTCTTCAGATTTTATACTTATAATCTTACAACTATTTTACCTCGACTTGCGTGCATACACTTAAGATTCGACATTTAAAATCTGTTTCAACATCACGATGCCTTAATAACAAAAAAGTAGATTGGAGGTGACTTCTTTCTATTGTTGAGGTCATGGAGTGTTTGTCTGCGAGAGAGTTGCATGGTATGCATCCAAAATGAGTAAAAATTCCTACACTGAGCATCTAGCTCACTTTAGTTATCAGTCATAACTGACGTAAAGGAAAAGGAATTACAAATGTCTTCTCAATAACCTGTCCTTTTTTGCATCCAATAGCTTCGTATGTCTTTTGCATTTAGATTAGAACTTGCAAAATAAAATTCCCACATTATTGGAACAATAATTTCTGCTAATTCTTATATTTCCGTTGCATTAATAACTTTTGTTGCCTATGCAAATATATTGTTCACATGATAGTTTTTTATGGCCAACCATGTAAGCGTGCATATGATTTATAGATTAAATTTTTTTATGCTAGTACATTCTTCTTGAATTTTCTAATATTATGTAGCCCATGTTCTCTTTTTTGCTAAATATCATTCTTAAAGTTTATTGCTTTTATTGACTTTATTTATGTAACCTTTTGCTGCCTAAGTATAAGAATGTTTTCAATGCCTCATTTTTTATTTTTCTTGACATTTCTTTTTCCTTTTTATATGCAATTTTGTTTATTGTTTCTATTTTTAGAAACAACTTTTTCGTTTTCATGTTCTATATAGATTATCAAATGTACAACAACAAAAAGAAAGCCCTGAAAATTTATAACCATTGTCATGATTGATTTTCATAATTTTTTCTATCAGATTTTTTACTGTTTATGTTTGAATCTATTTGATCATTTTCACCCATGTCCTTTCAACTCTTTCAGCACAAACTAAACCATTTCTTTATAAATGCTCCCATGGATCTTGTACTTGAGATGATTTTTCTTAATCTCATACTATCTTATTCTACCTCTCATTTCTCATGGACATCAGCCATTTATCATCCATCTCTTGATATGTCCTTTACTCATTTGTTTGTTTTCAAAAGGCTGTAAATTTAGTTTTTTGTCCGCAAAGCATAGTTTATTGTTATATGATTAAAGTGATCCACTTTAAATCCATACTCCATAGATATTCTTTTGCCAACATTCTGTATGTGCTGCTCCATTTCACATCTATCATGATTTATGGGCAGCATGATAATTAATGTCTTTGATCCTTTATGTTTGTGTATTGTTGAGTGAAGATCTTTCCATATAAATAATACTTACTTTCCAGATCAAGTTTTGTGCTAGTTAACCATCCGGTGTGTTGTAGAGTTGTCAGTGTACTGTTTATGACAATACGCCTGATGCTATGATTGCTGTACTGAAACACAATGAGTATGTCTGGCTCTCTACAATGAGTAGTGGCTCTCAGGTATATATAGAGTTGTAGAGTCGGTTACAGAAGTTTCTAGATACCATATACATCTGCAGTAGACTTTAAAGAATACAAAATAAGATACATAGCTCAATATGCTGCTTGGTTGGGGACCCTGGTGGCCTTATGATTTCTTTGGTCGGCCAGTGTAGAGTCTTCTTTTTCATGTTATGTTTGGTCCTCCTATTTTCTTTGTTCCTTGTTGGAACTTTTTGCTGTTTTCTCTAGGATTTCTATATGCTCGATAGATTCTGCATTTTGGAATTTTGGATTTTCCCAGTTTTAATGAAAGTTATCTTTACTGCCAAAAAAAAAAAAACCATCTGGTGTATTGTCATTTCCTGCAATTTTAGCATTGCCTGGAACTCGGCCATTTTTTCCATTTGCCTTTTTTAAGTGCAACTGGATGTTTCCTTACTTTTCCTATGCAGTTTGGTGGTGGAAGAACCATCTGTCCTGGGGAAGAACTTGAAACAACTGAAGTCAAAGCTGCCAAAGAAGCACGCATTAGAGAATCTATTGCAAGCTATAAGAACCGAATTGGCTTAAACATTGATGCAAAGATAAAATCTAAGTGTGAAAAGGTATATTTTTTTTATCATTATAGTTGAAATAATTTTTCATGAAGAAGTGTTTAATTTGTCTTGCAACTGTTTTTAGTACCATGCTACCATAAATCTGTATATAGCTCAGAAAAGCCGGTGGAATAAGGTAGTGCAAAAACTTCTCCTTTCGAATTGGTTGATTTTCATATCTACTTTGCAGAACTCCATGGTAGTTGTCCCAAGTCTGGTCCAAGGTTACGCTCTATAATAATCTTCTGCACTCTATAATGTGAGAATGATAATATAATTGCCTGTATTGTTGAATAAGAGCAAAAAACCTACAATACATAGCTAGTAGCTTTATATGTGTTTTCGGCAAGCAAACTTTTTCCATTTCTGGGAATGCACATTTGAAACAGAACATGTCAGAACACGACTCTGAAAAAGGGGACTACCAAATGTGTTGGTGTTCAAGCGTAAACATTTCTCAATGGGTTAGCAGTTTTTACACTTGCAGTCTCATTGGGCTATTAGTTCCTACTACAAAAAAGAATGGAAAACTGCATAAATTTCCTAAAGTAAAATAAGAAAGAAAAAAATGGTTGTTACCTGTGTGACTACTCTCCATGATTGTCAGTCTGCTGGTGTCCAACTGGCTGGCTTGGAAACGTTGTGTGCTCTAATGTTTTGGCATGCATTAGCTTCCATGATTTGTGTAACCATGAGGAAAGGTTCATATGAGATGAATTTAAGGGTAATAAAATTATACTTAGTAGACAACCCAGGTTGGGCCTAGTTGGGAAACTGAGTCCATTTGGGCTTTTGAAAACATATTACATGGGCCATATGCATGTTTGAAACAGAATAACGTTGGAGGATTAGAATCCATTTTTATTTCCTAAATCATGTCTCATTAATTGGCAAACATATTACAAGATGAGCTTTGATACTTTAATTCAGGATTTAGTCCATTTAGTAGGATATACATGAGTTCGTTACCAATAAAAGATCATAGATTGTAATTCAATTTGTACACCCAATTTAATTCCATTAAACCACAGCAAATACCAATATCCTGATAGTTATCAGTTCAAATCTAGAAAATATCAGTTCAAAATCTAGAAAATTTAGTTATGGCTACTCATATCATATATGTCAACAGCAAAGAGTTATACATGAATATGATATAAGAAACTCTTGAATAACAAATATACATTTATGTTTGTAGTATTTTTCCATTTAGATGTATTCTCTAATATGTTGGACCACTCATGGGAAAATGTGTAGCTCCACCACTTAATACAATTTTACTTTTACAAATTCATTTTGGTATAGCTGCTAAAAGCATTATCTGCCTTTAATATGAGAAGTATCCAGTAAAGTCTTGCATTAAGAACAAATTCATTTGCATGAAGATATGCGCTTACACATGTAACTGCATCTCACATTATCTTTTTAGGTCTTTGACTAAATATCGAGCTGTCTGGGAATTATATTTAAATAAATTAAAAAGTGCATAACCTAAGAAATTTGAATGACAATCACATTCAAAGTTCGAAGCATCAGTTTCGTATGGACATTCATTGTGTCACTTAAGGAATTGGTAAAGAACATGTGGGTCCATGGAACCCTAGTTAGAAATCGATATCAACTTTAAACTATAAGATAAGCCAAAATAAGTAAGGACACATTTCTAGGACCACTTAGATTCACTGATTCACCATACAAACACACGTATGACATATAAATACATCATATCAATGAAAAAAGACATCATGAAATGTACGCAACAAGTGTGGCATGATAATAATATGAAAAATCATGATACATGTTAAGGCACATAATATAAAGCACAGAAGTACATTATTAGTCTTGATGTTTTTCGAACCTACTAGGGTATTCTAAGTTACTGGTATTCTAAGTTACTTTTAATAAAATTTCATTTACTATTTTTATTTCAAACATTTAGAAAATAAATAAATTGCCATTGAAATTTCCACGATTTCAAGTCTATGTTAGGTTTTGGGAGGATATGTGGTTAGGTATATTGAAATTTGCTTTCTATCACTATTTCATGTTGTGATCATCTCTTTTGTAAGGCTTCAATATTAAGTGTTTTAGGTAGTATTTGTTAGAGGTGGAAAGATTGTGTATATTATTGAAAACTGTGTAGGTACATATATATAAGGTATATTAGACATCTTGGACTAAATGGATATCGAATAACTCAATTACTCATGATATATAACCCACACACACATATATATCTAACACTCTCTCTCAAGTTTTAGCATACATATCAATCATGTACAGCTTGTTACATAAAGATTGGAAAACACCAACATTTAATCCTTTTGTGAAGATATTAGCTAGCTACTTTGATGACTTTGTGTAATGTGTGGACACAACACCTTTTATAACAAGATCTCTCACAAAATGACAATCAACCATTAAAAGTGACTTAATCCATATCATCTTACAAGATGTCTGAGTTATGGATCTATACTCTGCTTCAACATTGGATCTTGACACAATATTCTGTTTCTTACTGTACTAAGTGATCAGGTTCCTTCCTACGTAAGTATAGAAACCAGATATTGATTTCCTGTCTTCCTGGTCTCCTGTATATCTTGAATCTGAGTAAGCTATAATTTTCACACGATCATTCTTTTTGTAGACTAAGCCTTTGCCTGGAGCACCTTTGACATAAGATAGAACACGCACAACTCTACTCCAGTTCACTCTTCTAGGCTTATGCATAAATTTGCTTAATAGACTAATTGCATCTGGTTGAGTCATTATCAAATAGATGAGCTTCCCAATCAACCTCCTGTACTGATTAAGATCCTCTAACAAATCTGAACAAGTATCTTAGAAGGTCGGTGTTTGCTCAATTAGATTACTCTCTGGCTTACATCCCAGAAGGCTTGTCTCCCGTAAAAGATCTAGAATATACTTCCTTTGGGATAGTGACATCTTCCTATTTACATAGGCAAACTCAATACTGAGGAAATACTGTGATTTCCCATCTCTTTAGTAACAAAATGAGTTTTTAGATGTTCTTTAATGTCTATAATCTCCTTTTTATCACTTCCTATCATTAGGATATCATCCACATATACTGCCAGAAGAACACACCTACAAGTAGTTCTCCTGTAGAATATTGAGTGATCAACTGCACATCTTTGAAAACTGTCAGCTATAGTCACTTGATTGAATTTCTTAAATCATGTTCAAGCACTTTGTTTTAAACCATAGATTGTTTTCTTCAGTCTGCATACTCTATTTTCTCCTTAAGCTACATAACCAGGAGGTTGTTCCATAAGTATAGACTCTGTCGGATTATCATATTTTTCACATCTAATTGGCACAAATCCCAAGAGTTGTTGATAGCAAGAGATAGTATAACTTTGATAGAATTGAAATGAGTTACTGGAAAGATGGTCTCAGTATAATCAATGTCATATGTCTGAGTAAACCTACGAGCAATTAATCGAGCTTTGTATCTATCTATATTTTCATCAGCTTTGTACTTGATAGTATATACCCATCTGTAAGTAACTACTGTAGCTCTGACAGTGCAGGTCACCAACTCTCAAGTACCATGACTCAAAGTAGCAATCTCCTCATTCATTGCAGCCTTCCAATGAATAAGTGATAATGCCTTATGATGATTCCTGGATGGACTTAGCAGAAAGGGACAAAGCAAAACCATGAAAGCGAGGATTAAGAGAATCATATGATACAAAATTGAAGATAAGATGAGCAATGGAAGAATATGTACCTTCACGAAAGACAATAAGAAGATCAGAAGAGCTAGAGGGTAGATTTGCATTTGCAGAGGAAGTTGATTCGGTTGTGAGAGGCATTGGTGTAGGATGTCGTTGGTTGTATACCTGTAAAGGTTAAGATACCTGTTTAGGCACATTTTGAGTCCCTGGTGACTCTATATCCTGAAGCTCAACAAGAGATGGAAAGGGAATAGACTCAACTAGAGGAGTAGACTCATCAGAATAGTGCATGGATTCAAAGTAGGTAACATCAACAGAGACATAATATCGTCGTGTAGGAAGGTGAAAACAGTGATAACCCATTTATATTTTGGAGTACCTCACAAACATGTACTTGATGGATCGAGGAGATAGCTTATCCAGACTAGGAGAGAGGTCTTGAACAAAGGCCACACATCATCGAAGAGGTAAGGAAAACAAGACTGTGTTAGGTTTCAGATGGTGAAAAGGAACCTCACTCCCAAGAGAAGCAGAAGGAATCTGATTTATAAGGTAAATAGCAGTGAGCACAGCATCAGATCACAGAGACTTTAGAACACCCATATAAATCATAATAGTATGAGTAATATCCAATATGTGTCGATGTTTACGCTCGACAATTCTATTTTGTTATGAGGTGTAGTGACATGAGGTCTGATGGATAATCCCTAATGAAGCACAATAAGAAGTAATTTTGGATTGAACAAATTCAAGAGCATTGTCAGTGCGTAAATATTTGGGAGTAATATTAAATTGATTTTTTATTTACGTAAGAAAAGTTTGGAGAACATTATAAATGTGACCATGATCTTTGAGTAAATGTACCCAAGATACTCTCGAAAAATTATTAATAAAAACTATATAATATCTATGACCAGACATTGATGGAACTCTAGACGGACCTCAGACATCACAATAAACTAATTCAAACATACTAGAATTCGATATAAGACATAAATGTTTAAAGGAAGTACGATGGTATTTACCCAACTGACATGACTCCCAATCAAAATGCGAAACAGAACATCAGGATAAGCCTTGATGAAGCTTCTAGTGGGATGGATGACCTAATCGGGCGTGTCATAATGAAGAAGGCTCAGATGTGGATGCCACAGACGCAAGTCCTCGAGGGATATCATTATTGACTAGTAGGTATATACTATTTCCTCGCTTATGGTCTAAATCAATCTTCCTCTCCGTCTGTAAATCTTGAAAGATACAATGCAAAAGAAAACGGTGATATAACAGGGTAATTGTTTAGTAATGGTACTATTTGACAGAAGATTGCACAAAAAGAACATTTTCAAGAGAAAGTTGTGAAGAGGCTTGCATGATCCCTTCACCTAAGACAGGGTAAGATCGACCATTGACAATTGCCATAGATCGAATATCAAAAAGTTGAGATAAATAAGTAAATAAATTTCTTATACCTGACATATGAGAGGAGACATCAGAATCAATAATTTAGGAGTTCCTAGAAATAAGGAGAGCACTAGTACCTGAGGAGATTACTTGTGTAGCAGTGGCAGCAGAGTCAATGACCTTTAGCTGTAAGAGTCGCTTATAGTCAGGAGACATAGTAAAAGTTTGCTCGTCACTGGTGGAAGCCACAGGTGGTGACTTTATACTAACATGTGTTGTCGATGGTTTGTTAATTAGATCCCAACATTAGTCTACTTGATATCCCAGTCGTCCATAATGTGAGCATTTTGGACGTCCCCAACTGTCAGACCTACCATGACCACTGCCCCTATGACTGCCACGTCCACGTCCTCTTGTAACTGCTATAGCTAATGATTCTTGAGCCAAGGTAAAAGTCACTGTAGAAATCCATAACACCTTGGCAAAGGCAGTCTGTAGACCCAGTATAGGATGGCCGCGTGTAGGACGTGCGGTAGGGACGTGCGTATGATATGCGCGGGTTTCCTAGGAGATTTTACAGAAGGATGTAGGCATGTAACCATGTATTTGTATTAAAAGTGTTTAATGGAATATAGGTTTCGATGCTTGATTGTGTTCTCGTTTCTTTGGTATTTATCTTTGGTTTTTATATGACTACGTATGTTGGTATCCCATATCGTATACGTACGTATATACTTACACAGTGAGTGCACAGTTAACCATTGCCTAACACTGTGCTCTCGTACTCAGCCATTGCCGCTTTCCTTTGATACCCTGTTAATAGCACTGCTCAAATCTTGCCATGCCTCGCTAGTAGTTGCTGGCGATTGAAAAACAACGATGGGTCGACAGAAATAAAGGGGAAGAGAAGAGTTCATGTTGGAGAGGAAAATGGGAGAGAGAAATCCAAAGAAGAGAGGAGAGAGCGGGGAACTTGAGTAGGTGAGAGTCGCAGGTGAGAGTCGCCAGCGACGTTGGTAAAGCCCTGAGAAGAGAGAAGGTCATTGGAAGGCTCTGAGGCAATTGCTCGAGAAGGGAAGAGACGTCGGTAACCCATCACAGTGTACACTACCCAACTTTTCTCTTCTCTGCCTCATGTTTTCCATGCTTGATTATTGATGAATAATTAGATAAAAAGCATGTAAACGTGTAATTTAGCATGGAATCAAAGATTGGTGATGATCTAGGAAATTATTAGGATTTATGGTGGATTTTTGCAGTGATTTTTTGTATATTATGACACAAAGGATTTTCAATGATATCTCTGCCTTTGAAATTTAATATCTTGAGATATACAAGTCAGATCTTAATGAAACTTGTCCTAAAATGTAGTAGATTCAAAACCCTTCAAAATGAGTATTTATGTGTATTTTTTCCGGTGGCTGGAGATAGGCCTGCTCGGAGCTCCCAAGTGGGGCGCTTTTTCCAGTGACCTGATCTGGGTTTTACTGTAAGTGTGTGGGCCGTATGTTGAATGCGCGAACTAGATGCGTGGATGGGATGTGTGGGTTTCACAGGCATTTTTCAGAAAAGATAAAAAACTTAATGAAGATCATAATTAGTGGGAAAATATGGTTTTAATCCCTTTGTAATTACTCTGGAATGAAGATGTTTAGAAAAGTTGTTTTGAAAGAAATGTAAAGGTTTAAAAAGAATGATCCTTGTTTAAAAGAAATTTAATAAGAGTTATTTCTAGAAGAAAACATTGGTTTTATAGAAGTATTCCTTGTAATAGAAAGTGATTTCAAAAAAAAGTTTTAGAAAGAGACTTTAGAAAAGAATTTCAGAAAAGATGTATGTTTTCAAGAAAAAAATTTAGAAAAAAATTTCTAAATAGAAGCATGTTTTACAAAAGAGATTTTAGAGTTTTGAGTTGATCTCGGGTGAAAGAAACTGGGAGCCAAAGAGTTAATGCTGGTTGAGCTGTGTGCTAAGTCAGGAGAGTGTTGTTAGGTAGGCTAGGTGAGGTAGCTCGAGAGTTCGCACTAAGTCAGGTAGAATAACTCGAGAGCTTGTGATGGGCTAAGCAAAGTCACCGATGCTTGCAACATCAAGATAAATTAGAGGGACGTCGTGAGGAGACGTATCTCCGTGTAATGAGAATAGAAAAGAGAAAAGAAATAGTAAGGTTCATTGGTCGGGATAGTGATATGCATTGTACGGAGACTTTCACTATGGCAGTGTAGGAGATCGAGGGTGGTGCGTCTTTCTCTGGTTGTGGTCAAGTCACCTCTGATCAAGGTGATACCAGAAAAATAGGTTTTCAGATCTTAGATTTAAAAATCAGTTTTAGAATAGAATCGAGCTTGGTTTTGACTTCTGAGTTTTAGCCAGATTCTAGCTAAGATAAGGATAGTATTTTAAGACTTGTTTTAGCTAGGTTTTGTGTTTTGCAAGATTTAAGATTTGAGATTTAGGCTGGAACCTAGTCTCAGAACAGTTTTTCAGAGATACGTAGAATAGAGCATAGTTTTCAGAAAAAAAGTAAGTTTTGAAAATGCATAATTTCAAAGATTTCTTTGAAGGAGGTTTTCTCAGAATTTTAGCCAGAATTTGATTATGAACCAAATTAGAGTTTTATAGAAAAGTTTTCAGAGAAGATATTAGAGTTTTAATTTGGAAATAAAGATTTAGAACCTTAGTCGTTTTTCCGCCTTTTGTTTTCTTTAGGGTGCGTACTGGATGACTTAGATGTTACTCATGCGTTTTAATTGTTTCAGGTACTGAGTTGAAATGTAGTCAATTTTGGTACTCGTGGTTTGGGTGCCACTAGCCGCACACAGGTCTAGGTAGTAGTTAGTATTTAATTTATTTTAAATTTTGCTCTTGCTAATTTAACAGATTTAGACTTAGATTAACTTTACTGTGGCATCCTATGGTTGCAGGGTGTTACAGTGTGTCATCGAATCTGTGAATTAAGATCAGAATTTAGACTGAATAGATATTAGATAGATAGCCACTCTAAGTTCCTTGCGGTATCTTTTCATCTGTTTGACATCGCTGGTAAGAGATTGATACATCTCAAGTTCATCAAGTAAAGTACGTAGAAGAGTGAAATATTCCTGTATAATTCGTTCACCTTGACGAAGTGTGAACAATTGCTCATATACCTTGAAAACTAGAGACATGTTCTTTTCGTGTCTATATGTGAGTCAACATATATCCCAAATCTTCTTGTCAGGCTGTAGTAATATAACACCACGTGTAACTGAAGGTTTCATATTGTTTCTAAGTCATGTCACAATGACGGCATAATTGACGCATCAATCATCATAGGTGGCATCCTTACTATTTGGACGAGGTTGTGTGAGGTGTTTCAATTTTCTATGTGTAGCTATGAAGGTCTCAAAACTTTGTGACCAGAAAAGATAATTTATGTTATTTAGTTTCTCAGAGGTGCCACTGAGATGTTTTACCAACAACTCCTGAGATGCTATATTAAAGAAAAGGAGAAAAAAAAAACACACAAGAAGTGAACCGGATTGCTCACCACATGTGTGGATAGGACATCCACACATAAACGGAGACGGGAGACAAAAGACGGCCTAAAACATGGCCTGATTTGCTAGACTGCAACACATGAGGGGCCGGGTTACCCTTACACCTGGACAGGAGAGAGTTGAAGGTTCATTGGTGGCTGGACATACGCTGGAGGAGCCTGGAAGAGTCGGTAGTGGCTGATGGCTGACCTGGGGAGGCCCGACGGCTGGCTTGAGGGACAGGAAAGGAGAGCTGGTGGTGCTGAGGCCGGCGGAAGCCCTGGCTGGGGCTGTCGGCGTCGATAGGAGTGTAAGAGCTAGCCAGCGGTGGGACCAGTGGTGGTCGATGGGTGCAGAAAAGATGGGGGCAGCTCCTAGGGTTTTAATCGAAGCTTTGGTACCATGTTAGGGGTGGAAAGATTGTGTATATTATTGAAAATTGTGTAGGTACATATATATAGGGTATATTAGACATCCTAGACTAAACGGATATCCAATAATCCAATTACCCATGATATATAACCTACACACACACACAAATATGTATGTGTGTGTGTATATATATATGTGTGTGTGTGTGTGTATAACGGTATTGTTTGGGATGAATGATTTACGAGAAATTTTCATGATACAAAAATTTCATTTCATATCACTTTTCTCTTTTCTGGATTCCCATGATTCCTCTCTTCTCTCTTCTACTGCCAATTCAATCAAGTTGCTGTGGGGTAAGAATGGTCTATTTTTTGTTCAATCTTTGTTTCAGGTTAATGCTTGGATTGCATGCACAAAGTTTGTGTGTAACTCTTGCATACCAACAAAGATTCAATTTTTTGCATAGCAGCTATTGCATAGAGGTGTGTTGACGGAGTTGGCTGTAAAGCACAATGGCTTTCTACTTGTGAGTTGATGCCATTTTTGCTTGTTGAAGTGGAAGATTGGTGGCATCTTTTCTTTGGGTATTCTTTCATTTGTTGGTGGAGAAACTTAATTGGCCTAACTACAGAAAGAACTGTTATTGAAAGTTTTTGGGTGTGATGGACCAGTAGGGGGGGTATGGATGGAAGGAGATAGGTGGTTTGGAAAATGTTGCCTCATGCTATATGGTGAACTTGATTGCTGGAACGAAATCACAGAATATTTTTGTCAATCAGTGGGAGTGGAAGGATGATGTTTTCAGATTTGTTCCGGAGTGGTCTAATCCAGTTGCAGGTGAAGTGGGCTGTGGACAGGAGTGGTGATTGCAGCCTGGATGGGTATTTGGTCGCACAGTGATGTTTTTCTTTTTTCTGTTCATGAATGTACTGATTAGGGCTGTTGGTTGCTTCCTTTTTTGCTGTTTTCCTCTCCTCATCTCCTTGATAAGGCTTTGTTGTTGTCTTCTCCTTTGTTTTTGAATAAAATATTTCTTGTTGACTGCTCAAAAAAAGATACTTGTTAAAAACGTACACATTTTTTTTCTAATTTTTTTTTTAAAGAACTTTGGTGTTTGTCGGCATTTTCAATGGACATGTCAGTTGACACTGTTCGAACTCAGTATAAAAGATACACCAAGCCGACCGACACTCCACATGCTTTGACACGAGTTGATGTTTGACTCTGACATATGGTATTTCCTGATATATAGTTGTAAATCATGTCGGCCAACTTAGAATTTGACATGTGTCGGCGAAATATGATTGTGACATTTTACACTGAATGAAATTTGAAACCGTTGATTTACACTGCAGATTATGCTGGTGACTATTGTCAACCAAGAAGAGTTAATTGTGCTGCATTATGTCACTTGTAGATTGTGATAAGTGGTTGCTTTGTAGTATATTGCTGCTTTGAGGAAAAAAAAATCATTTGCAATGTTTCCCTTAACTGAAAAATGGCAACTTGTGTCTGTTTCCTGTCCAATGATTGAGAATTGAGTGTACCTGAACTGCTAATTTGTATAATGTAGGCAATGAGGGATGGGGATAACTTGATGGAGCTTGGAAAACTTAAGGAGGCCCTTCCTTATTACGAAGAAGTAATGAATTCTGTAGTATTTCAGGTAAGTTTTATCCATGACGATATACTGATTCTTTTCATTTTTCTATGCATTCCAGTCATGTTATTTGTGATGGTCTTTTAATACTTGTACAACTTTTTCTCAAGAAAATATAGTTGATAAGATTCATAAAACCATTTGGATTTTTGACTATCTAGTTCTTCCATAGTACGTCTAACATTATCAAAAGAACAACATTTTTATTCTTTCCTTATAAATTACTAGATTTGTACATGTAATAGCTTATTTAATGAAGTAAAAAAAGGATATTAAGGTTTTCTATGTAGAATTGTAGATATACCGGTTGTTGCTGGTAAGAACCAAGTAGAAGAAATTACTCTCAACAAACCTGTAAACTCACATCAGGTGCAAGTTGTTTTTTTTTTTTTCGGTAACGAGGAAAGCTGGGGGACCCTACCAGTTTTAATGGGAACCACTAGTAAAACCTTGGGTAGGTTTCCAGCCCGTAAGAAGACCCCACCGCGAAAGTCTAGGTTTAATCCATTAAATCCATGCGGGAAAGACTGAAAATCTACGAGTCCAAGGGGATTCGAACTTGAGACCTTCTAGCAGTAGGATCCTCAGGTGCAAAATGTCATCACAAGAAAAACAACTCTAACATGATGCAAACAGGTGTCAACAAGAATAATAAGGTAGTGGTAGACAATACCAATGTTGACTGAGAAACCTTTATTGAGAAAGAGATGGAACGAATAAGGATCACCACCTTTATTTATCTCTTGGTCATGTCAAGAATCAGAGAAACTTTCTTTATGCATCTTGTTATCCAAGCTGTCCTTTTTTCCCTACAACAACCTTCATATATAAAACTTGTGTAAATGATTGTTGCTTGGAAGGCATAAAAACATGTACAGAGGGTTATCAGGATCGATGGGAGGAATGAGCTATCTTACCTTTAAGGGTTCATAGTTTTACATGCTGATTTCATGTTAGACTTTGGCTTGATAAAAACAAGGAACATGTCAGACAGTGATGGAAATATTAATGGAAACACGACAAATTTACAGAAATCCATGGAAATGGTTGAAAATTTTGAATTTTGATTTAAAATTTAAGATAAGTTAAAGTAAGCAATAATCTACATTTAAGACCAATGTTATCAAGGTGTCAAGGTGCTTAGGTGATTAACCGGGGTGCTTTGGCTTAGGCGTCATAAATAAATGAAATAAAAAAGTGAAATTTTATATTTTCTCCCTATATATTATATTATTATATGAAATTATGCAATGATATTTCCACTCTAAACACAACTAAATACTAAGACATTGACATATACAGAAAAAGCAAGATTTAAATAAACATCCCATGGGAATCTGAGAAAAAATAATATATGGCCAACGCTTAACTTGCTTAGAACATGTTGACGTCTAGGTGGGTGCCTTGACAAGTATATCTAAGATTACTTAAATCAACTTCCTAAACATGTATCACATTAAAATACTAATACACTGGATGGACTTAATACAATTATCCTAAAGCATAAATAATACATAAAAATATTTAATAAATGTTTAAAAATAAAAGTACTAATAAAAGCTATTTCTTATATGTTTAATACCATAAAGAATGCTTTCGGAAATACCATAGAAAAAGTTAATTAAGCCATAGAGTATCATAGTCTGTAGGATAAACCATATCATTATCTAAGTTTGATATGGGAATAATACAAGAAGTATTTTCAGTGAAGAGAATTTTGTTCAACCTTTATTCTCTTTTCTTTTTCTCAGTCTTCTTTACTTTAGTGTCTTTTAATAGTTTTCTTATTTGAGTAGAAATTGTAGATGGATACGATTTACACTTAGTTACATTGTTGTATTCATCAACAAGGTATTATTTTAATTTTGTTATTCCTTCACTTATTATTTTTTTGTCGTAATATTTGCATTGTATTTTTTGTCTGTCATTGCTAATAGGATATGTATGCAACTAAACTAGATTATTTGATTTAAATGTCCTTTTATCATTATGATCTCCACTACTCTTAGATCTAGATCTTGAGGAATTTGACATTATGAAGGCTTAAAACAAAAGATAAATGCTATTAATTTAAGGAAATAGTGCACTTTAAAAATGTTATGATTTTTTTACAATTTTTAGTGAATTTTTAGTATTATTCTTATTTTTTTATATTTTTTTGATTTTTTAATTATTTACGAAACATTCTGATTTTTTTAAAACCTATAAATATTTTATTTTTTTTATTTAATTACGAATTTTACTATTTTCAACGATTTTATAGAATTATTAGGTTAGATATATGTATTATTAGGTTAGATTTATGTAATATTACATTATTAACATCAAAATACAAAGAAAAGGTGGAAAAACCTTAGATCTATATATTATTAGGTCAGATTTATGTAATATCAAGTTGTTAACATCAAAATATATAAAAAAAAAGGAAAAACCTAAATGTCATGTATTTTTAGGTTAGATCTATGTATTATTATGTTAAATCTATGTAATATCAAGTTATTAACATTAAAACACAAAAAAACATGGGAAACCTATGATTTATGTATTATTAGGTTGGATCTAATTATTATTATGATAGATCTAACATTTTATTATAAATCTACATGAAAGGTTTAAAACACAAACGGAAAAAATGATAAAAACAAATATTCTATATAAAAATCAAGTGTTTTACTTTAAGGAGGAATAAAATATAAGTGCAATTAAGTAGAGAAGGCTCTTCTTGTTTACAGCAAGCCATCAAGTTGCGAAGGAGCTTGTACAGTTGAGGAGGTGCACAGGAACTCTGGAAAGGAAATAAGGAAATGAAGAATAAACACGTCTAGTACGTGTCAGCCCTTTTAAAGGATGAGTCAGTCGACATTATACGAATTCAATGTAAAAAATACACTGTGTTGACTGACACTCCGACACAGGATGATACGAGTCGACATCTGAGTCCGATACACAGTACTTTCTGATTTAGACTAGTAAATCGTATCGGCCGGCTCAGAATCCGATAGTGTTGATGTTAAATACCATGGTTATCATGGACTCCATGACAATACCAAATCCAGAAATCAGAAAACCTTGCATTTCATGATCTAATTTACATTTTAGTTTGCTGAGATATTACTTTTAAATGCAGCTAAGCCAATGCCCAAGTATTGTATAAAGGTTAAAAGTATTGTATAAAGGTTAAATTTGCCTTAGTTGTAAATCTCGTTGTGGTCTTTCTGTAGGTACATGGATCTCATAATTTTTTAGAGTAATATGTATAGTTTGGGATGATTTTCCATTTTATTCAGCATACATGCTGTTTCAGAATTTTCTATCAATTGGTCTGGAAAATTGTTTTTTTTCTGTCTTAGTAAATGGCTTTTTCTCATGTGTAACAATTATTCTGCAGAGTGAACTTCATGGCTTGGCTGCCTTGCAGTGGTCCATTTGTCAAGATTCACTTAGTAGGTACTTGCATGATTGCATCTTTCAGTAGATATCTGATGTCGGAACTGGTTTCTGTACCTGATATTTTTTGTCAGTATTTGTAGATCACACGGGGTCTAAGTTTGTGAATGTGGTCTAATCTACAATGACTTCAGGATAAAATGTTGGAATGAAAGTTTCCTTTCTCATTTGAAGGAACTTAACTGAAAATTGCTAGAGAATTTTTAAAATCAAAATATCATTAAATGATTAAAAAACTTAGTAATTTTAAAGAACCAGAGGTCCTAAGTATGCATGGATCACATGAGGTCTTACTTTGTGAATATGATTTATTTATAACGATTCTGAATGAAATAGATAGACAGGAGAATCTCTTTATTTGGAAATTTCTGTAGATTTTCTACAATTTGCATAAAAATTTAAAAGGTCAGTGGACCTATTTGGTTTTGAATAGTGTGATTAAACACCTGATAAACTTGAAGACAAAATCTTAAAGTATTGGAGGACCTGTCTTATTTATAGAAACAAACAACTTAATTTTTAGCCTGTGGCAACATTTGATACTACTTCAGATGTTGATAGAAACCAAATTCAAAATATTGATTAAATTTTAAAATTGAAGAACAATATACTGAAAAAGTGATGATGACAAAAATGTTAATGCTTCAACTAATATATACAAACCCAATGTGTCGCTTTCAATGTAGCCTGCAAGTAATTAATGATATCAGTACAGTTCCTTGTAGATTATTCTACTGTAGTCTAATAATTGAGAATGATTAGGAAAAATGAAATAAAGGACTTGAATATCAGAAAACTAGAAATATTGTTTGTCCTAGGTGTTGAAGTTTTCTTTTTCAGATTCAGATATTTGACTTTCAATGTAATTTTTAACCTTTTTGAGTTTAAACAGGAGATCATTTTTTTCACACAATAATGTAATATCTACAAAAGCTAACCTGTGCAAGGTGTCCTTTTTGGCCCTTGCTTCTCTTGTTGTGCCCTTTTTATGTCTCCATTTTACCATTTCTGTTCTCATGTTCTATAATTTTACTTGTGGACCCATTCAATTTTTTTCTCTAAGCAATCTGAGGGTGTTACAACTATTGCTAGTGCTCTGTAGGTGTAAGTGTAGGTGTGTAATGATGAGGCGTAATTTTCTTTTAGTGCTCATGTTTTTTTTTCTTTTTAAGAAGAAATTGGTGTATGGTCGTCGTCTATGTCATGTATCTCTGCCCAATTTTTGTGTGCACTGCATGCTACACATCTTGTAGATGATTCTGGACATCTTTGATCTTGATTTGTTGAATAAATCAAATTAAGATTTTTTTTTAAAATATGAAGAGCATCCACTGGTTTCAGAATTGGACTCTGTTTAACTAGGCATTTTGTTAAATATTGATGTCAAACTACCTAACTGGACTCTGATCCTTGATGATAATTGCATTGATCAGTATAAGAGGCAGAAAAGACAAACAATATAAATTGATAAATGAATCCCTAACTGGATCTTATAACTAAAGTACTCTAATTACTCTAGTGCAATGGTTCATTGAAATAGAATTTTAAGAAGTTTTTAATGTATTCACCTTATTGATAGTTAAATTTTGTAAGGCTGATAATTTATAAAAAAATAGGAACAGCAAGGCTAAGCAGGAAGGTTCCTTAGAAAATAGCAGTTGTTTATTGTTAATTAATCATCAAAGTAGATAGTGTCCAGTGTTTAATGCTTTTCAATTGATGATATATAATTAGTCCAAATGTCCTGGAAGCGTAATATTGAGGCAATACATGTTATATAATTTGGAATGCATGAAATGTTGGTGATCAATATTGAGACAAAGGCAGTTTCGGATTTCAATATAAGCTACCCTTCGCAAATGAAAGTGTGCATGTGTGCTTCAGTAGATGTATTAACATGCAATTGAAAGTGAAATAGGACATTCTAGCTATGTTGAAATACATTAAGAGGCATAAAAATGCCTGATGAAGTGATTCTTACAGGAACATTGTTAAAATAGTTGCCATTGTTGATGAGGGTGCATGCAGAAACTGAAAATTTTGAAGATTAGAATGCTAGTATCTTGTATTCCTGGAAATCAAATGGTCAAGTATGTGCCATCTTATCTAGTTGAGTTGCCTAAACCACAAGCCATTATCACAGGTGGGCTGAAATTCAAAGAGCCATGTTACAGAAAACTCCTTGTAGCATACTGACTCTGTTACTCTGAATTCCATAAAATAATCATGTAGAATTGAGAACCTGACCGTACTAATTACTATGGTGGGGTTCTCAGGCTGAACTGTGTCTCCATATCCAGTGCGTATTTGCCAATTGGACGTAAAGATGGCATCATAGAGGATATGAGATAATCCTAGTGAGAAAGATCACATTTCTTTTAGGAAATAAATTTACCGTGCCAAGAATCCAAGATACTCTTATTAAAAAAAATTGCAGTGTTATACTTACATGTCATGTGCCATGTGAGAGGTGCTAGACGTCTGTGAGAAAAAGGAAGACTGTGGCAGAAGAGAAGAGCATGTACACTTGTTGATGTTTAGGTTTCTAGTTCCCTTTGTTCTTCCTATTTACAGAGCACTCGTCTAAAGGGGGAGCCACACAGTTCAGGTGGGTGGGGATTGAGTTTGGATAAATACGTATGAATGGTTTTCATCCATGGTTTGCTATCTAATAGTTCAAGATTCTTTCATTCACTGTTTTTTGTATAAATGATTTTTCATTTGATTTTATTTTTATATTTCAATGTGAGAACAGGCAACATGAAGCTCGAGACATGTATGAAAAACTTAAGTCTCACCCTAGCGTTCAAGTGAGCAAGAAAGCAAGGCAGTTTATGTTTGGTTTTCAGGTATAATCTCCTTGTTGACAACTTTTGATTTGTAGTTAGTATAATCTCCTTGTTAACGACTTTTGATTTGTAGTAGTTAAATTTGTATGAGTTGATATCACTTGAGAGTTTACCTACATTTTTCAGGCAATGGAAATGATGAAAGTTTCAAGATTCTCTTCCTTACGTAGGACAGGCTATGAAAATTATTTTGAAGCATTTTTGGATGAAAAATCTAACTATACTAAAGTTCAAGATGAAGAAAAGCAAGATTCTTTGAAACAGGTTCTGCCGTATGTCTTGTTTCTTCTATCCCCAATATTCATGGTGTTTGTAATTGCTGCAAGAAATGGACCTTGAATTTTGTTATTTTGACTTGCTAAACATAGTGGATCCTGCAGTGATGATGTTATCACACTCTTGTTCATAATATCCTTAGTTTCATTTATTAATTGCTTTGCTTAAGTGCTTGTGTGAACTATCATAACCAAACTTGAGAAAAGTTTTCTGTAATGTATCTCAGCAGTAACCAAATTTTTTTTTTTTAGATGGAAGTATAATCTCCTTTATGTGATGAATTTTAGTATATCCAAAATTTTGAAATCCTAGAAACGAAAGCATGTAATGTGAACTTGTCATGGTGCAAACCAAGGCAATCAAGGTGAACAAGATCGTCTTGTCACTTTTGTTGCCTAAGCATCACCTTGGATAATTCTGTACATATACCCTAGTATATATTTAATATTTTTGAGCTTACAAAAAAAAAAAAAAACGTTCCAGCATTGCTTAGGCATGGGAATTTCGTTTTACACAAGTATCCTTGTCATAAATGAAGTAAAACTCAAAGGAAATACATCCTTTTAAATCAACGAACAAGATAGTGTATTACAAGAATCACTAAATTATATGTTACGTAAATGAAGTAAACACCAAAAAATTGAAACATCGTCTATGATTTTACAGACAGAATTATGTCTCTGATTTCCTTAAATGTCTTCAGGGAAGATGATGCCCAGGCCATCAAGGTGAGGGACACCATAGGCATGGGTTTTATATAAATATCATCTATGCTCCTAACACTTGTCACTTAGGGGTCACCACCTTATAAAAGATATCATAAGATCTGGGAATCTTTTTTTAATGTAACAAAATTTAGCATAAATTGACAATAAATCTGTGAAAAAAAGTTTATATGTATATATATCCTTTAATTTGCACATGTAGTCTCATTTGTGATGATATTAGTATAGACTGTTTGATGAGATTCTACAAACTAACGTATATTGTCAGGTCTTAGGATCTGGTTTTTGGTAATCATTTTAAGCATTAAATACTACTAAAATTTAGAAAGTAAGTATAATCTTTCTGGATAGTTTAGCAGTCTACGAAGGAATACGTCGTTCTTACTAGTGTGAGTGCTTCATATGTCTCTACAATGTCGTAGCAATGCCTTAAATCTCTTTTCTTTCCTTTTCCTTTATAAGTTTGGCAATGCCTTAAATTCAGTGACGCCTTAAGGATACATAAAATATCAAAAGATCCTGGTCAATGACTATCCTGAATCTTTAGGAGAATGGCCTTGATGGCATCCAGATCTCATCTCATTGATGATCTAGTCTCAAAGTTTCTTTTTTCATGCTAAATCTACCAACTAAGTTATATTGATATGCATTTTGAAATTGCACTACACATCTTCAAAGCTTTTTTTGGCATACCCATATCCGATGCAGTTAATGAATTGAAAAATTAATCGTAGGAATTGTCAATTTCCAATTAGCAGGGACAGGATGATGGTGCCAATTGTTTATAATGCAGGCTTCTTTTTCTAAAACAAGTTTATTTAATGTTGAGGTTCTTTTGCTTGAGACCTCTTACTCTACAGTTAAAAGTGAAGACTTGAAGACTTCATAATAGAAAAATACCATACATGTTTCTGTAATTCTGTGTTAGGAAATTTGAGTGCTACAGTTGATTCTTTTAGATGCAAAAATGTACTATATTACATTAGAATCTGCCTGTCTAAAAGACGTTGATGATTGTTCCTTGTTCTAGTAGACTTGCTTTGATCAATGATTCAGTATATTTGGAAGCCACTGCTTTCATGGACACTTTTTAGAAAGATGCAGTCAAAGCTAGCATATGGTGAGAGAATTTTTTAGTTTGGTTTCCTTTGCGTGTCAGCTCTTTCTGTAAAGATTGTTATGATATACTTGTCTATTTCAATATATATTGTATCAAATGTGTTCAACTGCATGCACATGCATGAACGTGCGGGACCACAGCAAGCGAAGTGCAGTTCTGATGGTCTAGGTGTTTTGTCAAATATGCTGATCAACTTTTGAAGAATCTTATAAACAGTTGAAATAATTCTTTTTGCTATTATCTTCAGTTCTTTCTTTTGCCTATTTGTGTCTCACATTTGTCTTTTTTTCGGGATATGAAGTTCATGAAATGTAAACTTTTACTAGTTCAGTTGTCACTTTTCCTTCTCATCTGAATTAGTTGATGTTTCTTATACTTGAATGTAAGAAAGGAGTTCATCTTCCTACATGTGTTATTACTTTTGGACGTGTTTATACTTTGTACGTATATTGAAATGGAAAGATCGTCTTTGCCTTTTCGCAGCTCTCTCAAGTCTTTACGTTTAGCTTGTGTATTATTCAATATATTTTCTTTGGTTCTTGTCAGGCTATAATCGTGATTGATGTTTTGATCATGATCGGGTTTTCTTTGAAACACATGGGAAGAAAAAAAACTGATTTCCTTTAGTCAGACATCAATTTTGTAGTCATTATTTTACCATATTCAGGTATTGAGAGTGCTTTAGTTGATAGCTTATTTGATCTTGTTGAATCGTGTAAGTTTTTTTTGTGTGATTTGAGTAGGATTATCACCATTACTTCTAGAAGGTTATAGTTGAACAAGCACGTGTAATGTAGGAAATAACAATAAAAAAGTATATAAAATTTTAAGAAATAAATAATATGAATTTATCAAAAGAAAAATGAATAGACTTGTCTGAAAATCAATGATTTTCATCTATGTTGGATTATCTAAGGCAACAAAAAATTTTATATTTTTCAATATTAAAAATTTTGATTATTAAGGACTTGACATTATAAATTAAAAGATACATATTCCCTAGGTATTACAAAAAAGTCTCATGTTTACTTCGCTTTAATAATTCAAAAAGTTTTTTAGAGAAATTATAAATATATTAATAATATGACCATAAGCCTAACGTATGGGTGTATCTAGAACTCAAAATTCAGAAAGTAGTTATTCGTCTTCCTCTTGTAAAGATGTTCGGTGGTTATTTTGAAGTTCCAGTGGATTATTACTCCTTTCTTAGGAAATCATATGTGACAGTGTGACACGGAACATACGGTCTTGTCTTGAGTTTTCGTCATTGTTCTATATACTTCACCTCATTTTGAGTGCACTTATGAATCTTTTTACACATTACCTTCCAAAGTGTTTTTTTTGGAATAAGGGAATGAGAATGACAAGTATGTAGTCACTTTCTTGCTTCGTTAATGACTTAACATTATAAATTAAAAGACTTTTGTTATTGATATTGAATGAGAATATTACCATGTGTTAAAAAAAACTTTCATTCCCTTTTTAACAAAGTATAGATATATATTTAAGTATTAGATTAATAATAATTATGAGGTTTTAAGAATAACTATGTCAATATTTAAGTACATTAAGTAGCTTATAATAAATTAGTTAGTTAAATTAAATAAATATTTTATCTTCTATGTTGTGAAATATTTGTAATTTTAAATACATAGAGAAACCAAATATTGTCACATGTCAACTTTTGTTAAGAAATAAATATATGTAGAGTCAAATGATACCTTTTAGAGAGAGTTGTCATGTTGTCTAGTAATATTTGAAGGGATTAAAAATCCCACTCTATTATTTTTTTAAGGTAGTATATATCGATAGATAAAATGAAAGTAAAAATAAAATTGAATGTAAATAAATATTATTTAGGTTTAAGTAAATAAGAATAAGAGAATTTCTTAAGGAATACTAAATGTTATGAAATTTTAAGTTATAGTTTCTTTTATGTTTGATGCATTAATACAATTAATTGCTTTAAGATTAAATTGATCTTCACAAATTATGTAGCAATAAAGTGATTATAAGACTCATGATATAGTATCTTTTGATTTCATATGAATAAAGAAATAGTCAAATGTCATGTCATGTGGCATGTTCTAAATATATTTTCAAACTATGTGTCATGTTCTCAATATACTCTTAATCCATGTGGCATTCTCTTAGAGTCTTAACTCACAAAACTATTTCTTTTTAAAGTAGTATAAATCGTGTAAATTCAATTTTTTTTTTTGACTAATTAGCCTTGGTTAAACAGGCTAATGTTATCATTGATTGCTATTATGGTTCTTATAGTCGATTTTTCTTTAAATAAATCGTTAGGAACAAAGATTCCCTACTGTATAATGCTGAGATAATGTGAAATTTCTTTCATGACTTTATTGTAAACTCAGTATCTTTGTATTACAATATAAAAAATAAAATGCTATTGATTACAGGGGGCTATATGAAATGCCCATGCTATGGTAGTAATGTTTTACCAGAAGGCAACAAACATCCGTAGTGAAAAAGGACTCAAGACATGAGATTTCAGTGGAGGTTCAATATGCCATAAGCTAATAGATTGCCGTGAAAGCTAGGAAAAAGAATCTGAAAGATTGTAAAACAAAACAGGCACATTTCATTCTTTTTATTTCCTTTTCTGAAAGACATGCAAGCCACCCGGCTTACCGATTACAAAAAAAAAAAAAAAACATGAAAGCCACCCAACTTCTCTGCTCTGCATATGGTGGTAACCACCTTTGACTCTTGGGTCTGCTTTCATTGGTTCATAGTTTACATGCATGCATATCAAAATCAAGTCGCTTGAAACTTGCAGCATAAGAATGGTGATATCACAAGTTTTTTTTAATTTGGGAAAGCCAAGCCACCGAAGTGGCTGGGAAAGATGAGCAGTTTGCTCAATTACAGCAATGCATCAGATGATATCCAAATGTGAGATGCAAAAAGGTCACATAGGGTCTTCTGTAATGAGATTACATTTGTTTTTCCTAGCGAATTGTGCTAAGGTATGTGCGCAATTATTCCCTTCTCTATATATAAAGTTGAAGTTGATATTGTCGAAGGACATAGCTAAATCTCTGCAATCCACAATAGAGGAGAAAATGTTGTTTGATGGAGTGAGGCACGAATCATTCAGAAGTTGGGACGGTAAATAAAGAATTGCTCTCCAAAATAATAGATTTCCAATTGTTATTAATGGCCTAGAGCAAACTGAGACGGATAGCTAAGGTTTCAGCCTCGAGGGTGCTGACCAGAGGATCATAGCATGCGATATCCAACAAGTTAAGTCCAGAGCTATTCCTGATGATAATTCCCAGGCCCAAGTCCTCCAAAGAAGAAGCTGCATCAGCGTTAACTTTTTGGGAGGTTTTGTCTAATGGAACATGGGAGGATTGTCAATGTACTCATCGAACATGTTCCCAAGCTAAGAAGTACTCCAAAGGGATTGAGAGTAAAGAATTGCCCGGGCATCAACAGTAATTCTTCTAGGAGAAGGCTTCACACCTTTAAAAACCCACTTACATCTAGATTTCCAAATCGACCAAATGGTTGAGGAAACAAGAGCCAAGAGCGATCTATCACGATTATGCTGAGCATTGGGTTTACGTCTCCATTTCCTGAGCCGAGCAGCAAAAGATTCAAGAGGTCCAATAAGTAGGTATTTGCAATCTGTGAGTGCCTATGTATCCTGTGTATGGTTCTAAATGTCGATTTCATGTCGGACTTCGATAAGTTGAAAAACAGACATGTGTCGGAAAAATATCGGTATGTCGACGAAAACACGGTAAAAAAATTGTATATTTGTTCAAAAAACTTCTATTTCGACATCGTGTCGGAGTCGTATCGTTAAATTGAAAATAAGACACGTATCGGTGAAATTTCGGTGACACGCATAGACATTTGGTATCATGATCCTGTGCAAAGCTATAGGAAATGAATACGTGATCAATGGTTTCAATACCAACATCACAGAGAGGGCAACGATCATCATGAATAATATTTCTCCTTCTTAGTATCATCGTTTGCATAAAATATTTCTTCTGTTACAATATCTCTTCCCCTCCTCAATACCCCACCAGAAGTCCCTTCGGATCTTGTTCATTAGAGTCACAGTTGTTAATTGGAAGCATAGTGGTGGACATCGTGTGCACTGGAAGAGAGAGGCAAGGCATGATTTTATAAGAACAGAACGTTCGACCGGGGAAAGCATGCGGGATTTCCAGCCAAAAAGTTTGTTTCTCATAGAATTGACAAGTTCAGAGAAGCATCTTTTTTGAGCTTTCTGACCCATGATGCAAGCACCAAGATAGGTATCATCTTTCATGCATGTCATGGACACCAAAGATATTCTTGATTTCATTGGCAGTTGAGGGAGGACAATTCTTGCTAAATGTGATAGCGGATTTGCCATAATTTATGGTCTGTCCAGAGTGAAGTGAGAAGGTTCGAAGGAGACCCTAGAGCATCATTGCTTACCTAACCGTGGCTTCACCAAAGATTATGATGTCATCTCCAAAGAGAAGATGAGAAATCATTGGAGCATTTGGGGCAATTTGAATTCTTGAAATCAAATTATGATTTAGTGCTTGATTGAGAATAATAGTAAGGACTTCCATTGCAATAATAAAAAGGAAAGGAGATTGGAAGATATAATCTTATGAAACACGGTCTTAATTCTAGAGGCAATGAGTTTTGCAATAATTCAGTAGGTAGTGTTAGACTAATGGGCCTATAATCAGTAGGAGAATCTCAGTTAAATTTATTAGGTATTAGAGCAATAGTTGCGTGATTCAAACCATTAGGCAAATGATTAAAAGTGAAAAAATTGTGGACTAACTCAAGCAGATCATTTTTAACAATAGCCCAATTATTCTTAAAAATGCAAGCAGAGAATCCGTAAGGACTAGGGGCCTTGATGGGGATGATCATGCTTTTGAGAAAACCATGTATTGATGGCCTGCATAAGAGAAAGTTACTGTCATCACTCATCAGTAGTAATGGAGGGTTCCCCAAAAATGATATTGCCAGGGATAGGTGAAGTGGTAAAGATATCAGAGAAGTAAGAGATGAAATAGTTTGTAATTTTCATATGATCTTCGGTAAAGGTAGCATCCACAAGCTTAACCCAAACAATAGCATTTTTCCTTTTCCTGTTCATGGTGTAAAGCTGATCGAATCTAGTGTTTCTATCACCATCCAGATCCCACTTGATACAACAATCTTCAGAATGTAGCATGAAACCCAGCTCTTTACGCAGTTCTCTCTCTTTTGCAATATCTTGATGAGTGGGGGGGACTGCATCTTGAAGTGAAGATTGTCTATCTTTTGTTGTCACCAACCGAAGGTCTACCTCTTCCATTTTGTGATTGGTTTAACAAGTAAGAGTACATTTTTCAAGGATATATTACCTCTTCCATTTTCGTTTATCTTTTCCTCCTATAACCTTCTAGAAGTAGGTCTACACATTTCAGTCCATCTCGCATCTTGAGATTAAACATCCTCATGTGTATTAAACATCCTCATGTGTATTGAGCATTGCTCTTTTCCAACCATTAATCCCCCAAACTTACATGTCGGTCTTACAAATCGACTTTCGTTAGAATTATTGGTTCCCTTTGAAAAGGTGGTAGGCTTGGGACTTGCTTAGGGCTTGGTTCCTGGGAGGATTATTTACTGTTATTCCTTCCTCCTCAGGTAAAAACATAATATCCGGTTTCTAATATCAACTCGACACGACCTTGACGTCACAACTAGGGATAAGTCCTGGTGCTAATATTGAAAGTGGAATACCAAATTCCTAATACATCATACGATGCAACTGGGAAAAAGTGTAAAGAACAAAAGCTGTTGGAAGTTAGCACGAGCTCCAATGGCCACCCCTTCTCGGCCGATCTTTGAAGATTCCGGGACATTTGCGCTTAGATTTCCCGTCGTGAACGCAAATGCTATGGGTTTTTTTTTATCGGTCGGTTTCCACTCTATCCTCTCTCTAGGGTTTCATTCATTCCTTACTAGCACATTTTTTTTGGTGACTGGTTCATTCCAGCACAATTGGAGGGAATTCAGCTTTCACCACCAACGTTTAAAATGCATCCGATGTACTCCCATGAACCATGGATAGTGACTTACTCTACCCCTCTTGGAAATTCCATGGTTCAAAGTCATCTGTCATGTTTGAACCTATCACTGGAGTCGTATCGTATATGTATCATGTTATGTATAAATGTATATATCATATGTATATATTAAACTTAAATACGAATTATTTTTTATCATTTATACATGACACGACTCGTTAAGTATACGTTTAGATTTACCGCATTGTTTTGACACATCAATGATCTGATTGATATTAGTACACGTTTACATGTTTATTATATGATTACATGTTTAATACATGTCTATATGCTTTGTACATGTTCAGTAAGGGTTAAATAATCCTAAACTAATAACCACGTACAATAAAGTTAAATAATTACTAGTATAATAAGGTTAAATTTATTAAAATAATATTAAATAATTACTAATATAATAATATATACTTAACGTATACTAAACCTGTAGTCGTGTACTATATACATGATTAGTGAATGAACGTGTATCTATTGTTTACTTATTGATTTTTCATATTTGATACAAAAACGATTCATTTCATTTAATAATCATGCCTAACGTGTATCTGTGTCATGCCAACACGACTTAATTGTGAGGGATTTTGGAACCATTCTCTTCATAGTTCTTGATGCTCCTCATTTTTATTTTAGATGTTCTAAAACAAGATAGAAGCTAAAGTTCATTCATTTTACGTGAGACCTTAATAAAAACCATCGAGATAGAAGTTGAGGATTGATGACCTATTTTAGTATTTTATGTTCTTCAATGAGGTCTTGGCGCTTCTACTTGTTTCATCACATCTAAGTGGTCGTCTATCATAAACCAAGCTCATCTACATTAATATGCAATTTAAAAGAAATAATGCCAATCAAAACTTTGTCCAAGTTGCTCTTGTGTATTCGTTACCTATTTTCCCTGATACTAAGACAAAGTGAAATAAATAAAGGGCCACAGTTCACCTAGATGGTGGTATGTTTTGTGGTCAAGTCGTGTGAAAACCTTCCCATGGAGCTAAATAATTAATATAAGCAAATTTAAAACTAGGCTTAATTCTTTGGGGATAGACTTTAATTTTCTTTTGGCACAAGCATCGTAACAATATCATAGTTATAATTGGCAGCTTGGAATCTTACGTATTAGAGATGGTAAACATTACCGTGAAAAGCAAGTGCTACCACAAAAACCACCGTGGGCATTAGAAGAGAACAAAAATGAAAGCCTTGTAACCAAAAAAAGTACTAACATTTCTTTCGAGTATGCGAACTCATCAGAAAAGAAATATTTCTATAGATTGCCAATTTTAGATGTAGATGCATACAATCATAAACAACTGTTATCTGTAATAATCATACATTCTATAAGTATATAATGACAAATAAATATTGCAAACAACGACTACTCCAAGCATCCCTGTCCCAGTCGGCACAAGCATGCCCTCAATGTTCTCCAATACAACCAAAACCAACTGAGATGAGAACTCTGAAGCTAACTGTTTTCATAAAATATATAGAAAAATGTATAAGTCAAGAAGGCCATTTAAACAAGAATTAATACCATTTTAGTGCTTCACACGATGCTCAGTTTCACCCCTTCCCAGTTCAAATTTAATCAACGAAATAAAAGAGATGTACTATTTTAAATCCAGCTCAGATAAAATAATAAACAGGAGAGAAAAAGAATGTGCAAGCATCAATTAGAGATTCAAACCTGGAAGAATATATTTGTTTTGGTGGAGCTTTAACATATTAAAAGCTCAAGCACAGGGAGGAGCTTGAAAGACCGTCCTCCCAGAATCCATCAATACCCCCTTCAATTCTCCACTTGATCCAGCCATCTGAATTCTCCAGCAAACTTTGGAAGATGTTGTCTTGCTGCTGACTCTCTGGCAGAAAACAATTTTCTGCCGAACTCCAGCCACACAGCAGCTCATCTAAATAAAAGTTTACCAGCACCTATGCCACCATGCTGACCATTCCTTCATCCTGAATCATCATCAAATTTCCGAAGAATGTCTTGTCTGTTTTGCCAAGCAAATCTGCTTTAGTGATTTCTTTCAGACAAGACAAGGAGTGATTTCCTTCCTATGTCCTTCTCCTCCCACCAATCCATGTCACCACAATAAGGAAATTTTCACCACCACCACCACCAATCAATTATCGTAATTATTCATCTTCTATTGGATGGCACCAAGAAAAGTACCATATGCATCTGGTCAGCATGAAGAGAAGAAGAATCATTCTGTAAGGATAAATCAGTCATCTTCTAAACCACACCAAGATATCAGCAGCATGGAAATGCATGATTTGAGAAAGAAGATGAAGACGACAAAACCAACCAAAAGTGTCTCAAAAATGGAGGGTCCTGGGACACATCTCAGGCTTCAGCAAATGCAGTCCAACAAGCAATCCTCACATACGGATCAGCTTCCGGTAATCAAAGTATTGGATGCTTCTTTGCAAGACTACATGAAGCCCACAATCAGTTCCCAGTTAATGAAGCGTATGCAGGTAAGTCCTCATCTCCCAAACTGTGATAAGAAGAACTGCACTCCAAGTAAATCAGATAATTCATACCCCCAGGATGCTACTACTAGCCTGAAGTCAAGTTACAAAACAGTAAGGCCATTGATGAAGAGGTTAGGGAGTCCACCCGACATAAATGTGACTAGAAAAACATGTTCATCAACCTTGAAGGAAGCAAACTTTCCAAAACAATTGCAGCTTAATCCTGGAGGCACTGAATACGAAGGTACCTCAATGAAGGTGTGTCGTTATGCTCACTGCTCTTTAAATGGTCATAATCACACACCTCCGTCTCCACTAAAGCCTTTTTCCTTAACAAGGAGACAGAGAGTTACAATGAAAGGGCTATCCTCATTAAGAAAAAGGGAGTCTGCACGAGGAAAAATGAAAATTGATACAGGACAGAAAGCAACTAACATGGTTCCATCAGTCTTGGAAACCTCAGTTCCCAAGAAACTGAGAGATAATATCTTTGTTGAGATACATACTAAAAGAAATGGAAAGACTGAAATGTTTTCCTCAAACAATGGAAATAGTGCTAATGGAGGAGATAGTTATAATGTGACTGATAAAGATGTGGAAATGTCTCAAACTCTGTTTGACAATACGGGTAGCAAAACAGTATTTGTCAGAAATAAAGTTGATATAAGGACTAAATATAATGTAGATCAAGAGAATGATGTTTCTGTTCCAGATATGAATGCAATGCCACAGTTTCTTGAGTATGTAACATATAACAACCAAGTTGAGTCTCAGGAGGCACATAACTTCTCTAGTTTTCTAGAAGATTACAACAAATGGAGTTCTGGCTGTTCTATGGAGGTCAGCTCGGGAAAGGATGGTGAAGAACTTGCAGAAAGTGAAACCAAAAAATCGTACTCTAAAGCACCTGAAATGGACTGGGATGAAGAAACACCAGAAAATCCCAGTTCCTTGACAGGTAACTCTGAGTTCCATGATGATGTGCCTTCACTAAGTAGTACTTTACCTGATGAAAAGAACAATGGTAGGCTTCTGCCAGGGAACTTAGTTCAAGGGTATAAAAACATAGAAGAAGATGGTGCCAGAATATTCTGTACTGACAGCATTGTAAGTATAAATGTCCAGGCAAATACAATTAACGTCTCAGAACTTGCAGGTGTAGATGTAGTCCAGAGCAGGAGACATCTAAAGAACTCACCTGCCGAAGTCTTAGACAAAAAATTTGAATCACTTAAGCAGATAGCAGTAGAAGGATGTGGTCAAGAGGGAAACAGAACTCCAATTGATAGAGAAAATATATCCTGCACCTTGGTATCTCCGGTTGCTGAAAATTATATTCTTGAGGAAACACCAAGAGCTAGTGAGCCCACAACAGATTTTCTAGAAAATGCAATATTGAAAATGAATAACAGAAAACTGGCAGGGAATGATTGTGAGGATATATGTGCAGAACCTGAAGCAATACAAAACATGGTAATAAGCAATGAAAATCTAAAAAACATACTCAGGGACATTGACATGAATCATAATGCTGAAGAAACTAGAAGCATGCGTGAAGTCCAGGTTCCAGAACAGAGCTTTCCCAGAGCAGTTGAGGATGTAGCAGAGAAGGGCACAATTAAAACAGAATTGAAGCATGATATCGGTAGTTGTGATGATATGTTAGAAAATTCATTACTCCAAGGCCAAATTGCATCTTCTAACGATCAAGAAAACATCTGTAATTCTGTGGACAACGCAATGTTGGGAAACTTCCAGGCCAAGAGACACAGTGGTATGACAGTAAATAATCCAAATTCTACAGAAAAGCATGAAGAAGATACCGTTGAAGATGGGATCAAACTCCTCAGCAGTGACATATTTAAAAATAATGATTTACAAGAAAATCTTGTGCCTGAAACAAACCATGTTCAAGAAGATGACCATCAGAAACATTTTGACAGAGATAAAAAACCTGATTGCATAGGTGAATCATCCACAATAAGTTTGTCTCAGAACTCAGTTGTCATTATTTCAGACCAGAATGTAGAGCCGTGTGACACTGGAGGTTATGGTCAGGGTGAGAGTGACAGTCCAAGCGGTACAAGTGGTATGTTCTCCAAGGTGCAGTCAGGCTCTGCAGAGAATACTACTCCCAAGCAAAATACAGAAGATACTGATTTCAAACCAAATTGTCACTCAAGAGATTCCACACAAGAAACATATGGTGCAGAAAATATAGATAATGCATTTCATGATCAAACATTTAAAATTGTTGGTCTTGAACCAGAGGAAGACATGGTGGCAAAGAACAAAAATCTAAGTGCACCGCCAAGGAGTAAGCATACTGACATGAAAAATGAGGATGATGATGCTGGAAAAAAACGCAGCACATTAGAAATTCAGGTTTTTGATTTTGGCCCGACAAAGACATTCCAGGGTATAAACAAAGAAGCTGGCAGCAAGGCAAGCTCAAACATCAAAATCAGTATTGAACATGATATCATGAAATCTTTTAGTGATCATTCAGAAACCTGCAGCCTAGAGGACAGTAATTCAGGAAGAATACAAGATGAGTCCACAGAATATCAGGCCATAGCAGCCAATCAAGACATATTTATGGAAGCGGATGTAGGGTACATTGATGAATATGATGCCAAACTGATATACAGTGATGGCTTCACAAAACTTACCGGTAATGATGGAAGACTGGATTATAGACATGAAGCATCCAATACGACCCCATTCCATGTCTCGCCAACAAATGTATTGGGTCAGGATTTAGAATCACTTGTGTGTGGTCAGGAGGAGATTAACACTACAAGCAGCTTGCTTCTTTCTCAATGTGGAGTGTCTAGTAGTATTTTTGAAGAAAAAAACCACCCCAAATCAGAAGCCTCCTTATGCCACGTGATTCTAGAAAATGATGCCACAGAAGCTGCAATTGATGAGTTTCCACACAAAGAAGTGGTATCTGTTGAACCTCAGGAGGAGATTAACACTCGAAGCAGCTTGCTACTCTCTCAATGTGGAGTGTCTAGTACTATTTCTAAAGAAGGAACCCTCCCCAAATCAGAAGCCTCCTTATGCCACGCGATTCTGGAAAAGGATGGCAAAAAAGCTGCAGTTGATGAGCTTCTATGCAAAGAGTCCATACCTAATGAACCTCAGGAGGCGATTAACACTCCAAGCAGCTTGCTTCTCTCTCAGTGTGATGTGTCTAGTACCATTATTGAAGGAGGAACCCTCCCCAAATTAGAAGCCTCTTTATGTCACGCGATTGTGGAAAAAGACGTCAACGAAGCTGCAGTTGATGGGTTTCTATGCAAAGAACCAGTGCCAGTTGAACCTCAGGAGGAGATTAACACTCCAAGCAGCTTGCTTCTTTCTCAATGTGGACTCTCTACTACCATTTTTGAAGAAGAAACCCACCTCAAATCAGAAAACTCCTTTGCCACACGATTCTGCAAAAGGATGTCGGGGTATCTACAGACGCTGAAGAAGCTGCAGTTGATGAGTTTCTAGGCAAAGGATCGGTACCTGTTGAACCTCAGGAGGAGATTAACACTCCAAGCAGCTTGCTTCTCTCTCATTGTGGAGTGTCAAGTACTATTCTCAGAGAAGGAGCCCTCTCCAAATCAGAAGCCTCATTATGTCACATGATCTTGGACAAAGAAGTCAAAGAAGCTTCAGTCGATGAGTTTCTACGAAAAGAACCGGTACCTATTGAACCTCAGGAGGAGACTAACACTTCAAGCGGCTTGCTTCTCTCTCAATGTGGAGTGTCTAGTACCATCTTTGAAGAAGGAACTCACCCCAAATCAGAAGGCTCCTTATATCACGCGATTCTGGAAAAGAATGCCAGAGAGGCTGCAGTTGAATTTCTACGCAAAGAACTGGTACCTGTTGAATGTGAAGTGTCCCAACATACAGTAATAAGCATGGAAAAACTAAACAATCCACTCATTTACAGTATTAAAATGAAGGATTCTGACAATGTTGATGTAGACAAAATTAGCCCACCTGAAATCAACATTCCAGATCAAGGCACCTGTGAAAGAATCAAGGACATTGTTGATGAAGATAAATTAAAAGAAAGCTTCGGCAATGAGGCAACAAAAGATTCATGCCACCTACATGATACTGAGGCCACCTCTAACGAATCCATTGAAAACAGTGTCACATCTACTAACCAACAGACATGTTTGATAGATTACAATGACAGTATAGATGAATCCGAATCCAAAGGCTGTCACAATGTTAAACCAGGAAGTAAAGAGATCCTGCCGTATAACATCAGTGACAATTTGAGACTTGATAGTGCAAGTGAAAAATCAAATATAAGTCTGCCCAATAACTCAGACACTAAAGTTTCAGACCAGAATCCAGATCTACATGAACTGAAAACACAAAAAAGGTACGATCAAGAGGAAAATGGCATTCCAAGAGCCATGGATAAAACCTTCTCTGAAAAAAATATTATCTTTGAGCCGAACTCAAATGATCCTGTAAGACTTCAAAAGGTGGATGTTAAAGAAGCCATAGACAATGAATTTGAGGATAAAAAATTTGAATCTGTTGAGATCGAAGTATCCATTGCAAGTTTGCTCAATATTTCACCCATCAATACATTTGAGCAGAATTCAGAATCGCCTGAAGGGAACATTCAGGATGAGGAGGACAATCAATGCAGCAGAAAAAACTGCAGCAGGATGCTTTTCTTTGATTCCAAGAAGGATATGGTCATTGAGGAAGGAGTACAAGCCAGCAACCCTCATTCAGAAGGTCACTTGAACAATTCTATTTTAGAAGTTGATATGGAAGATAATGCAGATGAGTTTGGGGATGCAAAGTACGAAGCCATTGAACTTAAGAACATCAAAGAGATAATGGCAAACAATGAAAAGCTAAGTACTCAAATCCTTGATACGGAAGTGAAGAATGAGAATGATGTTGAGGATACACAGAACTTTCCTGAAAGCACGATTCCAGATCAGGGACCCATCGAAACAGTTGGGGACATCGCTGAGGAACATGGCAACAAAGAAGAATTGAAGTTTTCCATCAGCACTGATCTGGACACTAAGAACAGTCTAGCAGCTGATCAAGGTAAAATATGTGGAAGAGTACGTAAAAATTGATGGAAAGGATTTCAATTTGCTAGCAACAAGTCCAAAGTTTTTTTTTTTTTTTTGATAATGTTAGTGACAATGTGTTCCTAATTGTGCAGGTGAGACACCAGATGCAACTAGGCTTATGATCTTACCAAATAAAGCTTCAAGTCTGATCTCAGAATCACATGAATCAGGATCATTTGAAAGATATGTTCAGGAGGATAATGATGTTGCAGTCAGCACAAATAAAAACTTTGGCAGCTTAGACATATTGGATGCCAAAGTAAATATTACCTTTGAGAAAGCAATAGCAGCAAATAATGTGAATCTCCTTTCGCATGATATTAAAGAAGTGGATGTTGGAGATGCAGATACCAAGCTTGACAATAGGAAACCTGAATCTGTTGATGACTCACTCTTAAATGAAACTAAGGATGACAATGATGTTAAACACATTAGCAGCTTACCTGAAATTAAGATTCCAAATCAGGGCCCCATTGGCAAAGGAGAGGAGATGGTTGAGGAACATGATAGCAACGTGGAATTCAAGATTGAGATCAGTGCATGTCATCATGCAGCAAAAAAATCAAACCTTCTACATGATGTCATGGCCTCTACAAATGATCAAATGGACACTTGCAGCTTACAGGAAGGGCCTAATGATGGTGAGGCTGAAAATCAAGGTAAATATATGGAAGATCATTTTCTTAGAAAAAGGAAGAGCGTGATTTAAAAATTGACAAAAATAACTTGAATTCCTCACTAGATATAACACTGCAAATAAAATATCCTAGTCGACTCACATCTGTGACAATTTTGAACTTGATTTTACAGGTGAAACATCCGAAACGACCATGCACGAAAATTTACCCTGTAATTCCTCAGGCCTGGTCTCAGAAGCACATGAGATGGTATTATCCAAGAGAGATGTTCAGCTTGTGGATTATGACACTCTAAGCAGCGCAAACAAAATTTTCAGCAAATTGGTGACGTTTGACTTGGAAAGAGAAATTGGACCAGAAGAAACAAGAGAAACAAATAATTCTAAATCAGAAAGTGCTCTATCAGTTGCTACGAAAGAAATGGATATGAAAGAATCTGCAAATAATGAGCTTGAGGATGGCAGAGTTGAATCCATTGAGCTCAAGATTTTAGAAAACATGGTGGTAAGCAACGAAAACATGAACAATTCATTGTTTGTAGACAACATTGAAATGGAGAATGAGAAAGATGTTGAAGACAAGAGCAGCTTACTGGAAATGCAGATCCCCGATCACGGCCCCAGTGAAACAGCTGAGGGCATAGCCAAAGTAAACAATAGCACAGCAAAGTTGAAGACAGAAATAAGAATATGGAATAGCACAACAAAAATATATACCTTCTATTCCCATGATCAGTCAGATGCTGACAGCTTAGAGGACAAGTGGACAGAAAAAGATCAGGTTGAAGAGTACAATATTATAGCAACCAATATGAGGGAATCTATAAACGGGCACAAAGAAGATGCGATTGGAAGTCATGATGAAATCTACAATATTGGGTCTAACGACAGCTTAGCAAAAGAAAAGTCCCAGCTAGATGAAAATTCGGGATTCCATCATGTAGAGGAAGCATCCAAGATAAGTGAAATCAGGCAGTCCTTCACAGATATTTTGTATCATCATTCAGTATCACACAGTCTAGAACCACAAGCAGGTAACATTGGGGAGGGAAATGACACTTCAACAAGCACAACTAATATCTCCACCAGCTTATCCTTCCCACAATCGGAAAGAAATACCTTTGAGGAAACAATAGAAGCCAGTTATCCCAAATCAGAACTCTTGAGACATACATTCCTGAAAGAGAACAACAGAGAAGATGCAGAAAGTGAAGCTCGGATTCACAAACCTAAATATTTTGAACTTCATGGTTCACAAAAAAAGCTGACAACAGAGGGTACACTAAAATATCAGCTACCTTTTGATAATAGTGAAGTTATAGACCCTAAAAGCATACTGGAAATAAAGGACCTCTGTGAGATGGTCCAACATGTAGTCGAAGGCAGTAAAGCAGAAAAAACTGAAACAAGAATATGCGATGAAGTGAGATTCTTGCCCCAACAAGAAGATATCTTTTATAGCTACCCTAACGATCAACCCGATAGTTGCAACCCAGAGGACAAAAAGCAACCAGAAAAGAATGCCTTCAAGCAATCATGTCATCTGTCAGATGATGGTGATGGTTTGGTACATGTGCTGCAAATTGAAAAGGATGCCTTCAAGGAATCATGTTGTCTATCGGAGGATGATAGTTCGATGGATGTACAGCGAATTGATAATGAGCATGACATGGGAGAACAATATCTCACCACAACCTTCGAACACTTGGGAAAAATTAGATGCATCACTGGTATAGAAACCAACTCTGACCAGCCTCTTCCAGATACAATGAGAAAGCTAAAGGAATCATCAAGTATGAAGCAACGTGAGTTCAAGGAAAGCGTGGAGAAAATGAAGGTGTCCAACCGACAAGTCATAAATTTTCTTCCAATACAACCTGATCCAGAAGCAGAAAAGGTTGCACTCAGGCGTGCAGAGATGGAGGAGAGGAAGAAAGCCGAGAGATGGATGATCGATCACGCCCTTCGACAAATCATTGCCAAACTGGCTCCTGCTCGGAAGAGGAAAGTGGCACTGCTTGTTGAGGCATTCGAAGCTGTCACGCCGCTGCCTGTAAATGTATGCAATGAAGATTTTTGTTAGTGCAGTACCTGCACAGGATTGTCAATAGGTGGCATGGACAACAATATTATGACTAACACTACTATTGTGATTTCTGCAGCTTTGTTCGTTCCTTCTCTACGTTGCCACGACCTTAGGGTTCAAAGGCTGTCCTAAGTTCTTATATGTTTGCATATCATGCATATACTACGTTTGCAACTTGTGTCTAAATGTATCTGTGGTCTGTACAAGAAACGCCAATTTGTGCTGATGTTAGCATTCTATATCTGTTACACGAATGTGCCGGTTGAGTTTTGTTTGTCTAATGAAACCATACATTTCTTCATGTACTTGGATTTTTGTGATAATATATATCCTTAATAATCCTTTCAAAACCACTATTCCTGTGAAACTACTAATTAATACGAAAACAAAACAAGGCAGACCAAATAATGCACCTTAGGAGAAAGAAAAGCATATAAAATATTACCGACCTTAACTATCATAGAAGTTGGTCTACGCATTGATAAAACTGGAAGACGTTCTCTGTGAAACCCTAGCGTTGTTCGTTCTCTGCTCCCCTCGAAATCATGCGCCACCGTCGGGCGCGATCGTGTGGCTCAGGCCTCCGTGAAGCGGCTTTGCTTCGACAAGTTACGAGCTTCGACTGGGAGGCCTTCAGATGTAGTCTCTTCGAGGAAGATCCTCTGGAAGCTCCCCCGCTCCGGGGAAGACCTCGATCCTCTAGGCGTCCTCACAAGCGTTACAGGAGGAAGACTCGTGGGCAGGTATGCGATCTCGACGAGGTGTCCCTCGCCCCTCGCGGGCTCGTTCCAGTCATCTCGAATGGTCCTCCTACTACAGCTGTTTCTTTGATTTCCCCCTATCCAATCGACGGTCTGTCGTTTGGATCTGGCTTTGCTTGGTGTAAAGCGGGGAGATTTGTGTTTGTTTCTTTATCTACGAGCTTTCCCCATTTTATCACTCCCTCTTACAATAATCCTACTATTGTTGTGGACTCTTACTATTGCTCGCGGGGTATAATCTCTGGATGTTTCTGTAATCTGCGGACTTGTTGTATCTCCATTGATTTGGTTGCGATCAGCTCGTTGAGTTTTCCCAATATCTCCTGGAAGATTATATGCTCACTTAGGAAAGAAATCGGGGAAAATGTTAGGCTTGATCGACCTAAAATTGTAACTAATGCTTGTCGATCTGATTCAGATTCTCCTTCCGATGGCTTGATGGGAGATGGGTCTTCTCTAGGTGAATACTTTACTTCTGTTTCTGTTACAGATTACAACCCGCACCCTAACCCTTCAGTGGTGGAAACGCATCTGATAGGTGCTCGTCGGAGTTCCATTTCCGACGTCGAGAGAGGGCGGGGCTTCCCTGGGGCTCCCACGCGGCACTTTCCTAAAGTACCCTTACCCTCTGCGTGGAATTACACCTCGTATTCCCTGCCATCTTCCAATTCTTCTTCTCATTCTAATTTCGAATATAGTTCTTCTGGAGTCAAACACAACAATTTTGATTTTTTTTCTTGGAACATGAGAAAGAGGTTTCGTGTTCTTAGGCCGTCTCTGACGGCTGCACCACCGCACGTCTCGTGAACAGTTCTCGTTCGCATCACATTGATTGCGGACCTCTCCCTGATTTGCTGAGCTGGAGCCACTTTTTAGCTTCCCTAGAGACCCTTCCGTGTGACGTGTTATCCCTTGACGAACTTGATTATGCCTGTAATGCGGTTTCTACTCAACATTGTCTCACGGACAATCTGAATCACGTGGCTAATCCTCCTTACCAACTTTATTATCGCGCTGATAAGCTTTCGGATTCGGATGGATCCGCCTGGGAACAGTGTGACGGTTGCTCCTCTGCAGTCTCTGGGAACAGTGTTGCGGCTGTAATTAATACTGCGTCGTCTCACTCCATTCTTGTGTCCCAGCAACCTGTCTCGTACGTGCCCCATATCTCAGACGATACGATTTCCTCTGACGCTTGGACAAAAGCACACTACTCCCCTTCTTCCTCCTCCCTCTCTTTTGCCTCTGGTAGAAGATACTCTGGTGCTGGCTCACGATTTGGGGTTCTTGCGTCTCCTGTTAAGGCTTCTCTCCCTGTGTGCACTACGGACGGCACTTCCACTTCTTCCTCTTCCTGTGTGACTGCTGCTTCGCATCTCAGTCCTTTGTCCCTTGAATACCAGAGTGACAGCTGGGAAGTAATTTCCAGAAAGAAAGTTTGCCCCCGCTGGGTAAGTATTTGCAAACTTCAGAAAAGATGTTTTAAATGTGGTCTAAAAGGACACGAAAAAAGATTTTGTCGTTACAATGGATTTTGTTTTAAGTGTAAATCTCCAAATCACTCTGTAGCTATATGCAAATATTTCCAGGATTCATCCATGGCCCCTCCCCAGCCTTCTTCCACAAACCCTGTGGGGCATACACCGCAGAATCCATTGGTGGTGCCTCCTTCTGAGGCTATATGTAGCCGCTTTCAATACCTCTCGCGCAGTGCCATTATCACTGCTCATGCTCCCAACCTTACCAAGGAAGCTTTGGAGGCACACATCTCGTCATTTTGGGCTGATGCTTCTGACATCACAGTACAACCTTTCTCTTCGGGGAAGTTCCTACTTGTCTTTCCCTCGGTTAAGTGCAGAAATGACTCTCTTCACAAACATGGCTCTCTGCTTCAGAGGATTTCCGCATCCTTTATCCCCTGGACCCCAATTTCCAATGCTGTCGCTAGCCTGAGGGAAGAAGGTGTCTGGATACGTCTTGAAGGGATCCCCCATCACCTCTGGAACGTAGATGTCTTTAGACATATGACTGCTAGCTTCTCTGATCTTTTGGAGGTGGATATGTCCATTGACTCTGTGAAGACTCTGGGGTTTTCCAGAGTTAGAGTCAAGCTCCACCCTGGTATGGAAATTCCTGATTGTAGGTTTTTTGCATTTGGAAAAGTTGTCTATCCGATAAAATATAGACATAGTTGGGATCTTTGCGCTAATGTTGATACCACTCCCAAGCCTTCTAACGCCTGGCCCTCCAAGAATCAGACAGATGTTCCAAGTTCTAGTGCTCTGCACCCAGTTCGAAAGCCATTCAAGAATTATAAAGGTTGGAGGAGTAACAAAGGCAACAAAAACAATAAAACAGGAAAATTTGTTTGGACTAGGCCCATCAGTCCAAAACCTAAATCTGTATCGAAGGCTGCTGGGATTTTACCCACCCCTACCTCCTCTGTCTCTATGGAACACCCCCGTTCCATCTCTCCAGTGGCTGCTACTAAACCTAGTTATGAAGAAAAAGACACTACCAGGTTCATTGAATCTGAAATAAAAGCTAGGAACCTCTCTCTTTCAAAGTTTAAGAAAGTACTGGCTGTCTATAATAGTTTGGAAAATGACGATTTGGGTGGCTCCTGCGAGGTTCCTGTTGAACCACGTCCACCAACCCCTATTCATGTACCAGGTAATTTTTATAATTATGTTGATTCACCTTATTTAGTGCATGATAATGATACGGTGGATCCTTCTACCTCTAAAACCACTAAGTCTTCTACTTCTGATGTTGCTTTGAATAGTTCTCCTACTTTATGCGAAAATGACAGTAATCTTTTGGATGATGTGCTAAAGTGGAACTCTTATGATCAATTCAGGATTTCTGCAAGAATATTGGCATTACTTTTAACTCTATACCTGAAGTGAAAAATTTCTATGTATAGACACCCCAATTTTGAGCTCATTTGGCAGCAGGCTCCTCCGGTTGATGCTCTGGTCGCAACCACCAAAACCCTAGCTCACACAAGCCCAATTAGGTTCACACTAGCCCACATGACCTAATAAAATACTAAAACGCAGTAAAATTCACTGAAAAATAAATAAAACACTTAATCCAGCTAAAATCCACCCAAAACCCTAATAAGAACCCTAATCAAACAAAATCCAATTAAATCCGCATAAAAATCCAACCATAAATCCTAATCCACTTAATCCAGCTAAAATTCAGCTAAAATCCACTTAAAATTCGATAAAACCCTAATTAATCAAATTTTTAAACCCTAATCAAGTGAAAAGAAATTAAAAT
>JAMKQA010000138.1:0-40901 GCA_024699735.1 Posidonia australis
TAGGGTCTAAAGTGCAAAATTCACACATAAATGCAAAAGTGATTAAAATGTGAGACTAAAGATCAATTCACAGTGAAAACATGATTTTTAAATGGAATCTATGATTAAATGCAAAATGTGAAATGCAACCAGTGAAAAATATTCCAAAATATGCAAGAAAACATTTAAAACCCTAAATGATGGATTTAAAAATAATCTAAGGGCCTATATGCAAATTGTATGTGCTGAGAAATTGTTTGATGTGAATCTAGGGATTTATATGCAAACTTTCAGGGCCTGAATGTGATAAAAATTAGGCTTTTGTACTGGTCAGTGTAATTATGAGGTTTGTAAGGGTTCAGGATGCAAAATTTGTAAGAAGAATTCATTTTAAAAACTTTAAGGGATTCTTGCAAAAGATCAGGAATTAAATGTAATAAAAACTCAATTTTAGTGATGGTTAGGGTGATTTTTAAATCTCTTTGGGTTTAGAATATAAATTTCATAGAGAAAAACTCATTTTAAAAAGTTCCAGGGTCTAAACGCTAATGTTCAGGTCATAAGTGTAAAGAAATCATGTTTTCAAGGACCTAGATGTGATAAAACATGCATAGCAGGACTAAAAATACAAAATAAAAGTAATAGGAAAAAAGATGCAACATTCACAAAAAGCAACAAAAGAATATTTAAAATGACAAGGGCTTAAACACAAATAAAAGGACTTAAATGAAATAAAAAAAGGACCCAAATGCAAGAACATAAAAATAAGGGGGTCTGGGTCAACAACCCAACCCTTTGAAGATCACCGCAGGGCCATCGGTGTTCCCACTCCAGCGAGACCTCCGGCGACGATCCTATGGCGGAACGATGACTGGATGGCTCTTGCGAAGGCTCTAGAGGTTGGAGGGGGGCACGGCGGGTGTCTCTGAGGCATCACGCTGGTCTAGAGCGATCTAAGGTGCTCCCCCCACCTTGTGCTCCAACAACGTGGCTCAGTCGGTGTCGAAAAAAATGACGGTGAGGTGCAGCGGTGCTCTAGCGATGGCTAGGCCTGAGCGGAGGCTTGGGAAGCACCAACGAAGAACAGTGAGGCTCTAGGAGGCAACAGCGAGGTCCAAGGAGGTCCGAGGCATCCCCCCACCTCTACGTCGGCGGTGATGGCCGCGGCGTGTCGTTGGGGTGCCGCGGCGTGTCGTTGGGGTGCTGCGACGGTCCATGCGGCGGCATGGTGGTTCTCCAGAGTTCGGGGGATGGCAGTGAATCTTCTTGGCACGATTGCATAGTGCGTAGATGCCCGGAGGTCCCTAGGAGGCTTCTTGATGGCAGTCTGTGGTGCTACGATGACGACGACAAAGCTACGACGACGATAGGGATGCCTCGGGTCCACGAGAGGCCTGGGAGGCTCCTCGAGAGCAAGGGAGCTCCCAGAGGATGAGGAAGGAGAGGGAGGAGTGACCCCTGGGGTCTCTCCTCGATCCAGAGGCCAAGGGCCTCACCGGTGGTGGCAAACCCACCACTGGAGATGGGGACGATGGTGCTCAGGGACTCCGCTCCACCTTGGCTTGCTCAGGAAACCTAAAGGGCATGCGTCTTTCCTAGGATAAGGTGAAGAGGTTACCTTAGAAGGTGTGTCACTCCCGACAGCTCGACGGCAGCCTTGTGGACGTAGCTCCTGCGACGGTAGTTGCTGGCTCCAGGCTGCGAAAAAGGATGGCAATGGGTGCTCTGGATACGTGGCGAATGTTGGGGATTCTAGGGTGGACTAAAGCGCGCTGGGAGAAGGCTCGAAGCAAGTGGAAGTCGATGGCAGCAGATCCGTCTCCGGTTAGTCGGCGGTGAAGGTCTTATACCCCAATGTGGCTTTCCTCTGCCGTGGATCCTCCTCCTCAGCCACTAAGCCCCGTAGGATCGCGTGCGTGAGTCGGAGGAAGCTGACCGGAGATCTCGGGGCTCTGAGATTTGCTCCGAGGCTTGCGAGTCATCATCGAAGGGCTTGCCGGGATTATTGGGGTCGCTGGAACAGTCATTGGAATTATTTCTGGGCTCTTGTATAATTTTTAGTTTAAGAGTGTATTAGGCTTGGCAGATGGGCTTAGGGTTTGATTTTTTTTGTTTTCTTTTGTTTATTTGTTTTAAGGTTTTGTTTTTGAGATTTTTAAATGGATTTTCCGTTTTAGGTTTAGGCTTTTATTTAGGTTTTATGATTTCCATTAAATTCATGATTAATGTTTAATTAGATGGTTTTAAATTAGGGTTTTAATTGTTTTATTTATGTTTTGTAATTTTTATGGATTTTATGGTTTTCTGATTTTAAGTTTTAAATTAGGGTTCTGTGATTTAAATTTGATTTTTAATTTTGGGATTTAGGATTTAATTAATTTGTTTTGAACCAGGTTTTAATTATTTTAGGTTTTTGTTTTATTTATTTTGATTTTAGGTTTTCCTTTTTAATTAGGATTTTGGGGTTTTAATTTATGGTTTTTGGATTAGGGTTTTAATTAATTAGGTTTTTTGTGTTTTAATTAGGGTTTTGGATTAGGGTTTTAATTAATTAGGGTTTTTGTGTTTTAATTAGTGTTTATGGATTTAATTTAGGGTTTTTGTGTTTTAATTAGGGTTTATGGATTTAATTTAGGGTTTTTGTGTCTTAATTTTGGTTTTGAATTAGGGTTTTAATTAGTTAGGGTTTTTGTGTTTTAATTAGGGTTTTACTTAATTAGGGTTTTTGTGTTTTAATTAGGATTTATGGTTTTAATTTAGGATTTTTGTGTTTTAATTAGGGTTTATTGGTTTATTTAAAGTTTTGAATTTTAATTCGGGTTCATGTTCCTAATTTAGGGTTTTTGGATTTTAATTAGATTTTATGGTTGATTAATTGGATTTTAAGTGGATTTTATTTGATTTTGTCTTGAATTAGGGTTTTTGTTTGATTAATTGGATTTTAAGTGGTTTTTATTTGACTTTGACTTGAATTAGGGTTTTTGTTTGATTAATTGGATTTTAAGTGGATTTTATGACTTTGACTTGAATTACGGTTTTTGTTTGATTAATTGGATTTTATTTGACCTTGACTTGAATTAGGATTTTTGTTTAATTAGTTGGATTTTAAATATTTTAAATGTGTTTTGTTTGGTTTAAATTTTAATTAGGTCAGAGTGGATAAGGTAGTGGCACCAAGATTCGTCCCATCTAGGGCAAACCTGGGACAGGATCACCTAGACCTCACCCAGTCTAGGAAAGGATAGAAGTGACACTTGCTTGACTTGAACAAGTCCCAATAGGACAGATTGAGTTTCGGTCCAACTGGTATAGAAACCTAGGATGGTTTCGTTCGTCCTGGTCAAGGAAACAAAACGATATTCCTGACTATTAGCTGGGTGGACCCCAGCGCCAAGTCGGTAGGTAGAAAAAGGGCAGCAGTTTGAAACAATAGAGCACATGTTACAGCAATGACAATTCCCTGTCAATCACAGTCATCCAAACAAGCTGGCAAATGTGTCCCAATGAATTTATTATAGCAGTCAAATATAATGATGTGATTACACTTATTTTCATTCTGTAGTGAACAAGTAGCATAAAACATGTGTCAACAGTCTGGGTCATCCCTAGACCTCTTGCTTTTGGAAACAGTATAGGACTTGGAACTGCTCCACAAATTGGCTAGGTTTCTTGCACTTCGGTTTCGTAGTTAGCTGAACAACCCTTGCCTTCTGTGACTGTAGGGTCACTCGATTGGATGGAGTCAGTAAGTAGGTGTGACAGTTGCTTTGTTGCCACGTAAGAGCTCAGGGTGTAATCCTGGAATCGAGCTGGCATCGGTCCTTGAGCAAAGGAGTCTTGTCGGTAACTGAACTGCCACATCACACGGAATGGATGATATTCAACACCATCGATCATCCCTGGGAGGTTAATAAGCTTTATTTCGGTATCATTGAAGAAAGCTTCAAAGTAGTGAGTAGTCGAAGGAATGATGCACCAGATCAACTTGTCTTCTATTAACCTCTCCAATCACTCATATTCTTTACAGATTGATGTGAGGGTGCGAGCATGGCCACTTTGGCAATAAGATTCGAAGGCTGACTGTTGAGGGTGTAAGTCCTCTACACCCAGATGAGCGGCCAACCACACCTGCACAAATGCTCCGCAACCATAGAAATGTTGACACCATTGCAGTGATCGGTCGAGGGCTCGATAAGTCTCTGCCAGGATAATAGGGGCCAGGTCTATCTGACGGGTTATCACCGCCAAAGCAATTTCCACAACCTTGATGTTCACAACTGTCTAGCCATGGCTAAACACCAGCTTGCCTAAGAAGCGGACGATAAAAACTCTCAACCACAGCTCATCGCCTACGGAGGTGCACATCTTGGCTATCTTATCAAAGTAAATCAATTGTAGCATAGGTGACTGCCCATCGGTATAAATCAGTTGACGACCACCCTCGCCGGTCGATAGACCAGTAAGTTCACTCAGCACAGTAGAGTTTTCGTCTTGTCGTATAAATATAGTGGACCCATGGAACTTTGGCAGACGGCACACCTAGTGTACTTCTTCCAAAGTAGGGGTCAACTCAATTCTTCCGAAGCCGAAAGTGTGATTTGCAGACTTCCAGAATCGGGTGGCTGCACACAGGAAGTAATGGGAGACCTCCACATTTGCAATGTCTAAGAATTTTGAGGAGATTCCCCAAGCTTGCAGCTTGTCATGATCATCATTTGTTAACTTTCCAATCCATGCCCGGAGGACCTCTGAGCAACTCACCGGTATGACCATCGTAGGGAAGCCCATGGCTGATGGGGGAGCTACGGCTTTTCTGGATTCAAGTCTGCAGAACATTATTAAAAGAGTATTCAGAATGACAAATCACTTTGTCCCATGCACAAAATATTTCAAATAGTCCAATGCAGATAGAAAAATCATAAATTACTGTCAAATGCTGAGTCACATGTCAATAGCTTCTCTGAAACTGTGCAAAGGAGGTTGCTAGATACAACTAACATGCTCACTGCCCGAGCGCACAAGGTTACCTACCTTGTGATGGGTTGACGATTGGTCGCCGGTTAGTTAGGGTTATCAGCCCTACGATGTGTTGACGGACTTATTGCCAGATAGTTAGGGCTATCAGCCTAGGGATAAGGGGTTGGTCCTTAGATACAAGAAGCCAAGAAGTCAGACCTCCTCTGGACTTAGAGGAGTTACAGAAAGGATGAATGTTGGTCCTAGGATACAAGGAGCCAGTGACTCGGACCTCCTCTGGACTTAGAGGAGTGTCAAGGATAAATGCTAGTCCTAGGATACAAGGAGCCAGTGACGTGGATCTCCTCTGGACTTGGAGGAGTCGCGAGAAAAAGTAAGAGGTTGCTCCTAGGACACAAGGAAACAATGACTCGAGTCTCCTTTAAACTTAGAGGAGTCACGAAAAATGGACAAATGTTGGTCCTAGGACACAAGGAACTAGCGACTTGGGTCTCCTCTGAACTTAGAGGAGTTGCGATAAAAGGACAAATGCTGGTCCTAGGACACAAGGAACCAGTTACTTGGATCTCTTCCGGACTAAGAGGAGTCACGAGGAAAGGGATAAAAGTTGTTCCTGGAGGACCAACAATCAGCGACTCCGATCTCCTCCGGACCTAGAGGTGTCATGAGAATAGGATAAAGGTTGTTCCTAGGGGACTAGGAATTAGCAATTTGGATCTCCTCCGGACTTAGAGGAATTGCAAAAAAAGGGATAAAGGTTGTTCCTAGGGGACCAAGAATCAGTGACTTGGATCTCCTTCGGGCTTAGAGGAGTCATGAGAGAAAGGATAAAGGTTGTTCTTGGGGGACCAGGAATTAGCGACTCGGATCACCTTCGGACTTAGAGGAGTCTCGAGAGAAGGGATAAAGGTTGTTCCTTTGGGACCAAGAATCAACGACTTGGATCTCCTCTGGACTTGGTGGAGTCACGAGAGAAAAGGTGAAGGTTGTTCCTGTGAGACAAGGAATTAGCGACTCGGATCTCCTCCAGACTTAAAGGAGTCTCAAGGAAAGGAATGAAGGCTATGTGCAACTTGCTTGCTAACCTAGAGATTTGTTCTTGTCTGTAGCTTGCTTGCTTCGCTGTGTGACTGCCCTACTTGTTCACTTGATGCTATTGGTACTGTAGGATGATGATGGTTGATCTGGATAAATCATTTCTCAAATTTTGCACTGATGCAAGGGACTTGGCTAGATAAGGGTTTCATGAGGGCATTGTTTCCTCCTCGAATAGATGAACTAGCTAGATGGTTGTTGACCACTCTGGGTTCACTATCGTGTCACTGGCTGACTTTTTAGGAGTTGATTTTGACATTGGATTGTCGACTATGCCCTCGCCTGCCGATTAGGAGGGTATTGATATTCTAACTTTGCTCTGATCTCAAAGGCTCATGGCTATTGTTGTCATCGTTTTTGCGTTCGAGCTATGGAGGAGAAAACATGTTCTGGACGAAGATATTGTCCCAAAAAAGGTCAACCAACAGGTCAGTTGACAAGCCCCTAGTTGACGGGGAAGGTTACCACCACAAAGGCAACTGACATGCCCCTAGTGTACAGTATCCTCTGCCAGGTCTTTAACTGAAGAGTAGATGACATGCCCCTGCTTTGGGACCCAGCAGGACCTTGCAAAGTGGACAAGCAATAATGCATGCAAGAATGATGGTGATGTGTTGTATCATCCCTCACAATTTGGAATGCTAATCATGCCTCCTATGAGAAGTGGAGAAGACCTCGGTTCATATGATACTATCCTGACTTCTACGCTGTTGGTGGCTCTCTAGGATGGATGATTCAATAGGTTAGGCTCCATGCCAAACTCTTGGGGACTTAGACATACTTTTTTGGCTTTTGCCTTATTTCTTTTCTCCCTCTTAGGCTCGTAGGCTCGCTCTAAAGCTTGCTTGGGGGTAATGGGCATCCGGATTTGGCGGGGGCTGCTAGAATTGTATGCAAGGGGTGGCTAGTTCCTTTGGTTACTTGGATTTTTGGGATGCTTGCTTTGACTCCTCCCCAAAGTAAGTGATAGGGATAAAGTTGGCCTACTTGCCTCTCTCTGTTAAGGCTAGCTTCTGTTTTCGACTTCTGTCTTCTTATTTCTTTTTTGCCCTTTTGCATATGTTTATTTTTCTACTTTGGTTCACACTAATGCTCGCTGCTAACATTTTATCTCCCTCTGGAGGTATAAGTCCCCATGGGAGTTTGGACATTTCGCCTAACCATGTTTGGGTGGTGGCTCGCTCGCTCGCTAGGATGTCTAGGTAGTATCAACTGAAGAGGTGTAGACCCTTCTCAAGCAGGCTAGCTATTCCGATTCTCGTCATCGGGATGTGATGTTGATGCTTTTATGCATAGATGCATGCAGTTATTGACGTGCTTAAGTTACTGATGCACATGAAAATAAAAAGGCAAATGCTATGGATTAAATGCACTTGGATCACCATTTATTTAGAAATATGCATGCGTGATGGAGTAATAGATGATGCATGATGCACAAAAGGATACTTTGCAAGGCAAGGATACACGCCTTCCGCTCATTGGTAGTACTTCTTTAGATAACATGTGTTGACTAGCTCAGGTAGCTCAACGTTGTCCATGTCTTCGAGGATTGCTGTGCCTCCCGAATAGACTTGCTTGATGATGTAAGGACCACGCCAGTTAGGCTGGAATTTGCCTCGACCATCTGGGAGATGTATGGCCCGTAGAAATAGATCGCTAGGTGCGAAGCTCTTAGGTCGAACTCTTTTCTGATATGATCTGGCCATTCTTGCTTGGTAGAAGTGGGCATTGTACATGGCTTGTAGTCTACGCTCGTCAATCAAATTCAGCTAGATGTATCGGTCCTCCACCCATTCGGCTTCTTCTAGCTCAACCTCCCTTAAGATTCTGAGCGATGGGATTTCTACCTCAAATGGTAGGACTGCTTCCATGCCATACACCAATGAGTAAGGTGTCACTCCTGTTGAGGTCCGGACCAAAGTTCTGTAGGCCCATAGCGCATAAGGGAGCTTTTCGTGCCAATCCTTATGTGTTTCGGCCCTCTTCTTCAGGATCTTGATTAAGTTCTTATTTGCTGACTCCACAGCACCATTCATCTGTGGGCGGTACGGGTAAGATTTGTGATGTTTGATCTTGAGGCTCTGCAGATAATCCTCCAATCTTTGAGCTATGAAATTCTTGCAATTGTTTGAGATGATGGAGTGTGGCACTCCATACTGGGCTATGATATTGTTTTTGATGAACTTTTCTATGGCTACAGTTGTGACGGTTTTGTAAGAGGCCACTTCCACCCATTTGGTAAAGTAATCTATGGCTACCAGGATGTAGCTGTGGCCATTGGATGATGCCGGATGGATGGCCCCGATGACGTCTATTCCCCAAGTAGAGAAAGGCCACGGTGAAGACATGCTGTGCAGCTACTGAGGGGGAGCATATATGAAGTTCCCATGGATGTGATAGTTGTGGCATCTGCACACGAAACGATAGCAATTTGCCTCCATAGTTGACTAAAAGTAGCCTTGCAACATGATCTTCTTGGCTAGCAGTATCCCATTCATGTGGGGGCCACATGTCCCGACGTGGATCTGAAGCATCGAGGTATCAACCTCCTTCATGTCGACACACTGCAAAAGCATCTGGTTATATGACCTTCTGTATAGATGTCCCTTACCCAACATGTATCTTGACACCAGGCATGCCAAGGTCTTCTTATCTGCTACTGATATGCCGATTGGGAGATCGCCTGATTCCAGGAAGGCCGTGATGTCATGATACTAGGGGAGCTTTGCAGATGGGTCCACTTCTTTTATGCTCATGCAATGGATGGGCTGCTCTGCTTGGGTGACCAAAACATCGACTGTGAGCTTTTTAGGTATTGAGAGCTAGGAGGCAAGGGTTTCTAGTGCATTTGCACAAGAGTTTTTGGCTCTACCCATGAAGGAAAAGTGCAATTCTTCAAAATCCTTGACAAGCTGTAAAAGATATTTGTGATAAGGCACGAGCTTTGGATCCTTGGTTTTCCACTCACCGTTGATCTAAGATAAGACTAACATGGCATCCCCGTGCACCTCTAGCATCCGTGCGCCATGTTCCAATGCAATTTGCAGTCCCATGATGCATGCCTCGTACTCAGCTTCATTATTGGTGCACTCGAAAGTGAGCTTTCTAGAGAAGGGGGTCATTTGTCCCTGTGGTGTCGACAATAGCGCGTCGATTCCTCTACCCTTCTTGTTGACATCTCCATTGAAGTATAAGTGCCATCGGGACTTGTCTTTTGGCTCCTTAGAGTCTGTATCTCCCATGGTGAATAGGATGTCTTCATTTGGGAACTGCGTCTACAACGGCTCATACTCTAGCATTGGTAGGTTAGCTAGGTGGTCCGCCACTACTTGCCCCTTCATTGATTTCTACGTGACAAATGTAATGTAATATTGAGACAGCATCATCTGCCATTCCACACAGCACCCCACTAATGCTGGCTTTTGGAATAAGTACTTCATGGGATCAGGCCGGCATAGGAGACGGACTAGATATGCCATCATATAGTGCCTGAGGCATTGAGTGGCCCAGACAAGGGATAAGCAGATCTTCTCAATAGGACTGTACCTAAATCCACAATCGTTGAACTTCTTGCTCAAGTAGTAGAGTGCTGGGTGGTGGAGAGATATAGTAACAGAGGTTGCCCTAGTGTAGGTGGAACTAGGACCGGAGGCTTTGTAAGGAGCTGCTTGATTTTGTCGAATGCAACTAGACATTCCTTAGTCTAGTGGATCTGTGCGTTTTTTCTTAACAGCTTGAAGATGGGCTCACAGATGGGAGTAAGCTATGTGATAAACTGGCTGATATACTATAATCGGCCCAAAATGCTCTGGACTTCCTTCTCAGATGTAGGGGGAGGCATATCGATGATGGCTCTTGTTTTACTAGGGTCGACATCGATTCCCCTTTGAATGACAATGTATCCCAGAAGTTTACTAGAAGACACCCCGAATATGCATTTGTTGGGGTTAAGACGGAGCTTGTATTTTCTAAGGCGATCAAACAGCTTTCTCAAACAAACCAGGTGCTCCTCAGGCTCTTTGGACTTGGCAATCATATCATCTACATAGACGTCTAATTCCTGATGTATGAGGTCATGGAAAAGTGCAGTCATTGCCCTTTGATAAGTTGCACATGCATTCTTGAGCCCAAATGGCATCACACGATAGCAGAAAACTCCCCAAGGAGTGATGAAGGATGTCTTCTCCATATCCTCCACTACCATTTTGATCTGGTTGTACCCTGAGAAATCATCCATGAATGATAGCATTTTGTGTCCAACTATGTTGACCACCAAGACATCTATGTGAGGAAGTGGGAAATCGTCTTTGAGGCTCGCCTTGTTGAGGTCTCTGTAGTCGATGCACATATGGACCTTCCCATCATTCTTTGGCACTGGGACAACATTTGCTAACCACTCTGGGTACAACACCACCTTGAGGAAGTTCACTTTGTGCTGCTTTATGATTCCTCCTTGAGCTTCAGGATCCATTGAGGTTGCCATCTCCAAAGTTTTTGCTTGACGGGCCTCTCGTTAGGCTTCAAGGGTAGCTTATGTACCACCATTTCGACATCTAGGCCGACCATGTCGTCGTAACTCCAGGAAAAGACATCTGTGTATTCCTTCAGAAATGCTATGAAATCTGCCTTGTCCTGTGGTGATAGCTTAGCACTGATGAGTACCTCCTTGACATCCTCCGTTGTGCCGATGTTCACTCGTTCAGTTTCTTCCTTGACATGCATGTTTGGGTCATCTAGATCATTGTCATAGGGCAGGAATTTGGGTGTCTCATCATCTTCATCCATGTCATCATCCTCCTCCTCATAAGCGATGAACTCTGATACGATTTCCTCTTTGAAGGTGGGGTCAGTGACGTCAAAGGAAAGGATGTGTTCTGATTTCTGCCCTTGGTGATTCTCCATGATGGTCACACTAACTTTGGTGTTCTTGTATCTGCATTGTGTGACTTCTGGCTCTTTAACAATGGGCTCTGGTTATTGGCCAGGTTGCTCTGTTTCCTCAGCTCCTGATGTTATTTTTTGGTTTTCTAGTTTTTCTTTTCTTTTTTGGTTTTCTGGACTTTTTTTATTTTTTTTGGATTTTCTATAGTATGTACAAGTGGTGCTACTGACTGGCTGTTGTCCTGCTGCTGACTAATAGGAGTGATGCCGCCTTGCTTTCCCCTTGAGCTTAACTCAAGGTCTTTTTTTTTTTTACCCTCACCTTGTTTAAGGTGAGGCTTCATCTGCATGTACCATCTAGACCCTCCTCCCGGCTCCAAAGAGATTAACTCTAATGGATTTATGTGTTCTGGTTGTGATTCAGCCAGGACAATGATGGATGAGTGGTACGACTGCTGATGGAGAGTTGCTGGCTCTGGTTTTGAAGCCCTTGACTTTCCTTTCCTCAGCCCTTGATGCTCTGCTATGTCATCGGGCAATCCTGACCACTGCTCTTGGAGCAGAAGCTCTAGGTCACTGACTTGCCTTGCCAACTATCTCATCCTCTGCCATGATACAATCAGAACATTGGACAGCACTCTGTTCTGCCACTGCCTCATCTGGACTGTGGATCTCTGCTGATTGGATCTGAGACCGCTGTAAACAATGTCTAAAATTGACTGATTGCACTGATGGATCTATTGATGCCACTGCTTGCAGAACTACCACTGTAGGGCTCGCTGTAGGAGCAGTGGCAGATGTCGTCAAAGTACCTACCGTTGGTTGAGATTGTGGCTGCACCATCCGTTGTCAGCTCTTCTCTGCAGTGGTCTTGCTTTGATTGGGATCGAGTATCCCTACACTGACAAAGTTGGTGAGGTCTGACGGAATATAAATCTTCTTGTACCTTTTGATGCGTGAATATCCATCTTTGTGTGGCTGCCACTCGTATCCAAGACCTTTAAACTATCGCCTCTCCTCCTCCTAGATGGGCTCAGAGATTCCTTGGCCATGTCGCCCGAGTGGCATTCCTTTCTTGTATCCCCACTTGTGACATACGTTTTCGATAATTCGAAGGGGATTGCCACGAACAGTCAGGTAACTGACACTCTCGAGAGTCAGAATGTAATTGACAGGCTCGAAACGGTTGACCCGAAACATGACATCGGACGGTTTAGGATCGAAGTGGACGGTCTAGAGGGAGACAGTGGAAACTGACTCGACCTTTTCTTTGTCAAGATCCTCCGCCATGACAACAATTATGTCATTGCCCCAATGGAACTTAACCATGCGGTGGAGGGTCGAGGGGATCACCTGATGCTTGTGCAACCAAGGGCGCCCAAGCAAAAGATTGAAAGAGGGCTCCAGATCTGCAATGTAAAATTTAACGTCAAAGACTACAGGTCCTATGGTGAGAAGAATAACCAGCATCCCCAGCGCGTCGTAATGCATGTTATCAAAAGCTGTCATTCCCTTCATAGTTGGTATGATATCTTCAGCTTTGAATCTGATTTTATTTGTTGTACGCAAAGGGCAGACCTTAAGGCCAACGCCATTATCAACCTAGGTGAGGGGAATTCGGAAGCTCTGATACTGTGCCTAATGAATAAGGGCTTGTTATGATTGACTCCTGTCGGAGGTAATTCCTCGCTGGAAAAGGAAATGACATGAGGCTCTGTAATCATGCCCACCATATTCTCAAGAGCGGATGGTTCTATGGTGGGGGAGACGTGAGCAGCCTGAAAGACCCTGAGGATGGCCTCTCAATGTTCTATAGAAGTATGGATGAGATCCCGAATGGAGATATCAGCCTTGACCTTCTTCAATTAAGATGAGATGTCAGCAGAGGGTTGCTCTTGCCTGGTTGAAGAGATAGGGATAGAACTAGGGACCATCTTCGAAGGTTAAGTAGCTGGCTGAGGATGCGAAGACGCTGGACGGGTAGGCTGGGCTGCAATGGTTGGTGGCCTTTACACCCTCCTTGACCTGGTGACTTCTGAACACATTTCTGCGGCATAATCATAACTTACACTGTGAGTGTCCCTCGTCAGTTGGACGACAAGAGGGGTATGTGCTGCCAGCTCCAACGGTGCCGACAACGAACTGACAGAAAGTTGGTCTGACTAGGGAGAGTGTTGGATAGGATGTTGTACAAGAGGACGTTGGACCGAAGATTGGACAAGATACCAGATAGGAGACCAGAATGGAGACTGGACAGGATGACTAGGTAAGGGTCGAGCTAGTAAGAAAATGGGTGACCCAGAGTGCACGGTTGGTGATGCAGTGGTACGCTCCGCCCTCGCAGTCAGCCGTATCATGTGGACTACTGACTCAGAACCAGCATGACTCAGACGATAGAGATGAGTCGGGAAGGGCTCATCAACAGTGTGAATCAAGTCAAAGGGGTCTACCACGGATGTCGTAGACCCATATGTGGAAAGTAAATAAACTCCTGAGGTCCCAGCGCCTGCTGAGTTGTCATGCGCAGGCATAGGCTGGTTGACAACATTGGTATAGGCCGGTGGTGCTTGTGCTTATGTAGGTGGTGGTGCAGGTGCAGTGTGTGCCTCTTGGGTGTCGATGACGATGACCTTGCGGTCAATCATGTCCTGAATGAAGTTCCAAAGAGCCATGCAATTGTCCGTTGAGTGGCCTACGCAGCGATGGAAATTGCAGTAGAGACTCGTGTTCTACCACCCTGAAAGAGGGTTCGGCGGGGGGCAGATCTCCGGGAGTTTCAGGAGTGACACCTTAGGGAGGATGGCACTCAGTGGCTCAACAAGTGGTGTATACTGTCGTGCAACACGCTAACGCCTTCTCTACCCTAGGCGGGGTCCTTGCCAATCCGGTGCCATGAGATACACCGGCTGGGTAGTCGTGGTGATCGATGGTGTGTGTGGTGCCCTAGATGTAGGTGCATAGACTAACTGACTCGGGCTTGGTTGGTTCACCACATTGACGGGCGTGGTAGGTTTCCCTATGTATGCGACAGCAGGTTTGGGAGGATCCCACCTCTTAGGGTAACTGTGCCAGCGTCGTTGCGAGTGCTGCTACTCACCTGGTGATCCGAGGATGCAGCTTGTTTAGCAAAAGCGGCGAGCATAGGAAAGCTACCACTGCGGAGGGAACTATCTACACACGCACTTGTCAGAATCAGAGATGGGATGGTGGTGATAGGTTGAATGCTTAACAGAGCCCCAACATCTAGCTGCACATCTTGAATAATAATTTCGATAGACTCCTTGTCAGAGGGCCTATCTTTCACTTGCGATGCAAGGGCGCGCCAGCGGTCGTTGTACTCCCCAAACGGCTTGTGGGGCTTCTGTCTTGTGGTGATAAGGTTCTCCCTCTTTGGGACCAAGTTGAGATTAAAGGCATACTGGTCCATGAGTGCCTGCAAGAGGTCGTTCCAAGTCTTAATCGAGCCCATGTCAAGCGACATGAACCACTTGAGGGCTAGACCGGTGAGACTCTTCTAGAAGAGGCAGATTAGCAGCCTCTCGTCAGCTTGGAGCCGAGCGAGATCTCTGCAATATTGCCAAAGATGTGAAATGGGGCAACTTTTGTAGTTATACTTCTCGAAATCCAGGATTTGGAACTACGGTGGGAGTGTTGCCTCTGGGAAATAGTAGAGGCCCCAGAATCCGTAGGGTTGGCGATCTCCTCCCCGTAGTTGTCGAAGTGCTCTCTCTAGGTCACCAACCCTGGCATAGAGGGTATCAGGAGCTGCTGCCGATGAGGGTGATGCAACAGGGGAAAGGGTCGCATATGCTATGTGGGTCACACTTAAGTGCTCCTCTGGGACCACCATAATGCCACCTGGTGCCGTGGCATGATGGCTAGCATATCCGTGCAATAGTGCTGGTGTGATTGTCGAAGTGAAGGTGCCTGGACCTAATGGTGCGTAAAAGGAGGATGAATGGAGAATTGTGTGGCAATGGGTGCTGAGTGTGGAAGTAGCAGCTGTTGCAGTGGTAGGGTGCCAAGCTGCAAGCTCTGAGAGTGCTGCACTCCAGCCAACCCGAGGGGCTGACCACCAGATGCTGGAGTTGAATGTTGTGCAGTGATGTGGTGTGTCTGAGCCTGTGGTGTCACACCTAATGTGGGTGTAGTGAGGAGTTGGGGTGAGGGCTGTCGTGGTGGTGCTGTTGCCCAGAACACTAGAGCAGGCTGCCCAGGAGCCTTAAGAATATTGGGATCTACAATGGACTAGATTACAAAAGCCATGCCTTCATTCTTTTGTGCAAGGGCTAGTAGATATTCTACCTGTGTGGCAAGAGATCCCATAGGGACAGCGAGGGATGGCACAATCAAAGGCTCAGAGGTCATAGATGGGACAGAGGCAGGTTGCCTTGGAGGCAAGGAATCTGCAAAGGGTGTCTCCACAGTGGGCAGAGTGCCAAAAGAGAAGGAACCCTGAGGAAGTGAGGCTGTTAGTGATACATCTGGAACCTGAGCAGGGGTCACTGAGATAGACTCGGTGCTTGGCTCTAGATTGGCCAAGGTCAGTGGATGTCCTATAGGGAGGGGGCAGAACCTCTATGATGCACAAGGATACAAAGGGAACAGCTGAAGACACAGTAAGGGTAGGAGGGACCACAAAGGAAGTGCCCTCGGAGTGACAGCGACGGAAAGAGACTCACTACTGCGCTGGGCCATAGCTGACCAGGAACGGGTGAGAACTGGGCTACGGTGGCAAATAAGGGGATGAATCCTAGGATGAGCTATCGTCAAAGTGATGATCAGCAACGAAGCGTCGCAAACAGGGGACCCAAGGTAGGAACGCTCGAGCAGTGGCTAAGGAACTCACTCTCTACTACCTGAGGAAAAAGAAACTACTGGTGATAGAACTAGCAACAAAATGCAGTTTGTTATGGTGGCGTGAATGGCATTCAATTCATGCACATGGATGCAACTAACATGCTCTCTCTCACAACCTTGGTGTTTCCTATAAGGTCATCTACTCTGGGATCACACATGGGTAAATAGGTCTCCGACATAGGCTAGAAAGTAAAGGTCCTCGCTCTAAATCCTGGCCAATGCGCAGGCAGTGAACGAGTGGTGCGCTGGTGGCCTCGTCTGCTGCAATAGCATGGAGCTATACCCTCTACTAACACCGACATAACCCTAGACATGGGGGGACTAACTAGCAACACGTCCTACGCCAAAGCTATAGAACGAGATACTAGAATTGTCCTTCGCGGACTGTAGGTGGACTCAGGGGAGAGGATGCATGCCCTATATGATTAATCATGCAATATGCTTTTGTGTTTTTTACATGCATTTTATTAACCAATGGGAGAATTTGATTTGGTCTCTAGTTTTGCCTTATTAATTGTTCTCCAAGTTTTTGGGTTTTATTTTAACCAGAAAGGGGAAACGAACATGTCAATACTCTCCTAGGCATATCAAGTGCAAAAAGGGGAAGAAAACACACAAGTAAGGCAAGCAAGTAAGCAAACAACACACAAAAGGCATGGTCATGGCAAGTGCAAGTGTCATGGCATCATGATTGTGAAAAGAGAAACATCCATCACATCAAAAGGCAAGATATATAGCATGTGTGTGCAGTGACAGAGCAAGTTTGTAAAAGATAGTGCAAAAAGCATACTAGGTAAACAAACCATCACAAACAAATCAAACAATCAAACCTATGAAGCCCAATCCTCAGCAAGCAAGCAAAGAGACTAACCTAAAAGCCGGAATCTGGTTTTCCCCAGCGGAGTCGCCAGTTCTATGACCATGCTAGCTGGGGGTTCCGATGCGAAGTCACGCTAAAGGGAAGAGATCACAGCCATGCCAAGATGGTGAAGGCGCTAGATGGGATAAAACAAAAGAGGAAAAAGGGGTCACCACCTAGTCTTTTAAGGGAAAGACGAGGAAAACCACAAGAGATTAGATGCATGAGATGCAAATGTGAAGGCCAGATGTCTGCTAACCAAAGGATGGGTAATGATTCTTATTACGCACGAGGTAGGTGTTAGGCACCCTCGTACGCCCAAGGAACTCGGTCTTTCTAGTCAATATCACTTGCTAAGCCTAGACCATGCTCTAAAACATGCTAATATGAATGTCATGACAAAACCGGTTGGATGTGCAAGATGGTATGCGAAAACTGCAAAGAAATCCACATGAAATGATGAAATCACAAAATATGACACAACAAAGAAAATCACATGAAATGACGAAGTTTTTGCCGAGAAAGGCTCGAAAAATCATACAAGCCTCAAGAAAATCGACCACGCGAACAACTTAGGTCATCAGAATCATGAAAAGAACTTTGCAGAAATCAAGGTGGAAAAAGTGCGAAGAAGTCCTCGCAAAAAGGGCAAACTCTGACATATGAAGAAATTCACATAAAATGACGATGTTCTTGCAAAGAATGATTAAGAAAATCACACTAGTGTCAAAGAGATCAAAACTAAAACAGACCCAAATTATTTGGAGCGTAGAAAACACAACGGAGATGCGAATGGGAAAATTGGGATGAAACCCACATAAAATGGACAAACGACGCCATGCGAAGAAACATCACATAAAATGACAGTGTTCTTGGAAGGAATGCCTCGAAAAACCATACTGATATTAAAAAGGTAAAAGGTGGGGTCATCCCAGGTCCTTGGAATCGTTGAAAAAGTTGCGAAAATCTATGGGGAGAAATAATTCGCAAATGGGCCAATGTGGGGCTTTCTGTTAGTTAGTGTACACCCTCGGGCGATGAAATCCAAATCAAATCAAAAGAAATCTGAGATGTAGGATTAAGGCAAATCAAATCGGATATTGGATGAGAGACTCTGAAAGCAAATTGAAGAAAGAAATCCTCGAAAGAACAACATGATATGCAAGCTCGCTAAATAGGGATGGACTGATACACAAACGTGATGAAAAATAATATAAATGCATGGAGAAATGCCTAAATGTGCAAAAATTTCAAAGGAATGGCTTGGACAAGGACTATGCAAGGCTGAGTGCAAACATTGAGATGCATGCTCATTAATTGGAGGCATAGGGGCAATTTGGTCATTTTTCCTGGCCAGGTGTGATAAATGCATGCATGGAGTGATGCATGATCTGTGTCATGTAAAAATGAGTGCAGAATGTCTATAGAGTTTATTTGCAAGAAAACATGGAGGAGAAAAACAACAAAATGATGTAAACACAATAAGGACAAACATAAGGACCAAGATGCAAAATTCACAAAAAGAGCGAGAATCTGGATGAAAAATATGTTCATGACTTCTATTCTAACATGCAGATGATGGATGAAATGTCAATGTGGCACTAAGATGTGAAATTTGCACTTGGGTAATTTCTTGAAAACTTAGGGTCTAAAGTGCAAAATTCACACATAAATGCAAAAGTGATTAAAATGTGAGACTAAAGATCAATTCACAGTGAAAACATGATTTTTAAATGGAATCTATGATTAAATGCAAAATGTGAAATGCAACCAGTGAAAAATATTCCAAAATATGCAAGAAAACATTTAAAACCCTAAATGATGGATTTAAAAATAATCTAAGGGCCTATATGCAAATTGTATGTGCTGAGAAATTGTTTGATGTGAATCTAGGGATTTATATGCAAACTTTCAGGGCCTGAATGTGATAAAAATTAGGCTTTTGTACTGGTCAGTGTAATTATGAGGTTTGTTAGGGTTCAGGATGCAAAATTTGTAAGAAGATTTCATTTTAAAAACTCTAGGGGCTTCTTACAAAAGATCAGGACTTAAATGTAATAAAAATTCAATTTTAGTGATGGTTAGGGTGATTTTTAAATCTTTTTGGTTCAGAATATAAATTTCATAGAGAAAAACTCATTTTAAAAGTTCTAGGGGCTAAATGCAAATGTTCAAGACTTAAGTGTAAAGAAATCATGGTTTCAAGGACCTAGATGTGATAAAACATGCATAGTAGGACTAAAACTACAAATTAAAAGTAACAGGGAAAAACATGCAACATTCACAAGAATAATAAAAGCAACAAAAGAATATTTAAAATGACAAGGGCTTAAATACAAATAAAAGGACTCAAATGAAATAAAGAAAGGACCCAAATGCAAGAACTTAAAACTAAGGGGGTTTGGGTCAATAGCCCAACCATTTGAAGATCACTAGAGAGCCGTCGGTGTTCCCACTCCGATGGGACCTCCGGGGACGATCGTACGGTGGCACAATGACTGGATGGCTCCTGTGAAGGCTCTGGAGGCTAGAGGGGGGCATAATGGAGTCTCTTAGGCATCACGCTGGTCTGGTGCTATCTGAGGTGCTCCCCCCACCTTATGCTCCGGTGAGGTGGCTTAGTCGATGCCGGGGAAGTTGATGGTGAGGTGCAGCGGTGCTCCGACAATGGCTAGGCTTGAGCGGATGTCTGGGAAGCACCAAGGAGGAACGACGAGGCTCTGGGAGGCAATGGCGAGGTCAGGGGAGGTCTGAGGCGTCCCCCCACCTCTACGTCGGCGGTGATGGCCGCGACGAGTCGTTGGGGTGCTGCGGTGGTCCATGTAGCGACGTGGCAGTTCTCTAGGGTTCGTGGGACGGCAGCGAATCTTCCTAGCAATGCTGGCTAGTGGCTCCGAGTTGTGAAAAAGGAGGGCAATGGGTGCTCTAGATATGTGGAGAATGCTGGGGATTCTAGGGTGGACTCAAGTGCCCTAGGAGATGGCTCGAAGCAAGTGGAGGTCGATGGCAGCAAATCCGTCTCCGGTTAGTCGACGGTGAAGGTCTTATAACCTGACATGGCTTTCCTATGCTGTGGATCCTCCTCCTAAGCCACTGGGCACTGTAGGATCGTGCACGTCAGTCGAAGGAAGTTGACGGGAGATCTTGGGCTCTGAGATTTGCTCTGAGGCTCGCGGGACGTCGTCGGAGAGCTTGTCAGGAATATCGGGGTCGTCGGAACCGTCGTCGGAATTATTTTTGGGCTCTAGTATAGTTTTTGGTTTAAGAGTGTATTGGGTTTATTGGGCTTGGTAAATGGGCTTAGGGTTTGATTTCTTTTGTTTATTTGTTTTAAGGTTCCGTTTTTAAGATTTTTAAATGGATTTTAGGTTTTAGGTTTACGCTTTTATTTAGGTTTTATATTTCCATTAAATTCATGATTAAGGTTTAATTAATTGGTTTTAAATTAGGGTTTTAATTGTTTTGGTTTTTTTGTTTTATTTTTATTTTGGAATTTTTATGGACTTTAGGGTTTTTGATTTTAAGTATTAAATTAGGATTTTGTGATTTAAATTTGATTTTTAATTTTGGGATTTAGGGTTTAATTAATTGGTTTTGAATTAAGGTTTCAATTATTTTAGGTTTTTGGTTTATTTATTTTGATTTTAGGGTTTTGCTTTTTAATTAGGATTTTGGGGTTTTAATTTAGGGTTTTTAGATTGGGGTTTTAATTAGGGTTTATGGATTTAATTTAGGGTCTTTGTGTTTTAATTAGGGTTTATGTATTTAATTTATGATTTTTGTGTTTTAATTAGGTTTTATGGCTTTAATTTAGGGTTTTTGTGTTTTAATTAGGGTTTTGTTTTAGGGTTTTAATTAATTAGTGTTTTTGTGTTTTAATTAGGGATTTGTTTTAGGGTTTTAATTAATTAGGGTTTTGTGTTTTAATTAGGATTTATGGTTTTAATTTTGGGTTTTTGTGTTTTAATTATGGTTTATTGGTTTATTTAGGGTTTTGAATTTTAATTTGGGTTTATGGTCCTAATTTGTAGTTTTTGGATTTTAATTAGTTTTTATGGTTGATTAATTGGATTTTATTTGATTTTGACTGTAATTAGGTTTTTTATTTGATTAATTAGATTTTATGCTGATTTTATTTGACTTTGACTTGAATTAGGGTTTTTGTTCTATTAATTGGATTTTAAGTGAATTTTATTTGACTTTGACTTGAATTAGGGTTTTTGTTTGATTAATTGTATTTTAAGTGGATTTTATTTTACTTTGACTTCAATTAGGGTTTTTGTTTAATTAATTGGATTTTAAATATTTTAAATGTGTTTTGTTTGGTTTTAATTTTAATTAGGTCAGAGTAGACTAGTGTGGGCCTGAATGGGCTTGTGTGGGTTTAAGTGGGTCAAGGTATTGGTGATTGCAACCAGAGCATCATGTAGAGGAGCCTGCTGCCAAGTGACTTCAAAATCGGGTTGTCTATAGTTTCAAACCCAAAACATTCCCAAATCTACCCATTTGGGTTAACTTATTCCTCCATGACATTTACATGGGGAAAACACTATTAACCCATGTTCATTGTCCACCTAAAATCTTTTATTTTCATTTTATATTCACGTTTGTATATATCTTGGCCAAGGAAAAATTGGTAGACCGAAACTAGGTTCGGTATACTGAAAATCCCTTGTTCGATATACTGAACATTTTTGGTATACCGAAAATCCGTAGTTCGATATACTCAACATTTTTGGTATACTGAAACTCCATGTTTCGGTCAACCGAGTGATTTTGGTCTACCGAAATCAAGTATCCTAGCTTAATCTGATAGGAATTCGGTATGCCGAACCCAGTTCGGCATGCAGAGTTGCCTGTGACCAAGGCACCTCTCTTGCTTCAGCCAACACATTCACTAGAAATGGGAGCCTCCGGCAGACCCCTCTAACAAGCATTATAAAACACAAATAAATCATGGGGTGTAAGTCCTTGATTCTACTTCAAAATCCCTCAAACCATTCGTCAATCCATTCACTATGCAATTCACACGAAAATCACAAAGGGGTGAAGCTCATTTTGAGTTACTATGGCTTACATCCCTAAATCTCATATAAACCTACAAAATTTCATCCTAACCGCATGATATCTACATATTCATGCTATTAAGCACATTTCCATCCATTCTACTACTTTTCTATGATTTTTCATGCATTTAACATATTATGCTGTAAGAGAAGAACGGAGGAGGGGTCGCATACCTCCTTCGATGAACTCTCCCAACTCCGACGAGCCTCTCCTTGCCTCAGCGAAGCCTTCTCTATCGGCGAGCCATGCAAATAGGGCATCACCAGCTCGCACGCCACTCCTCCTTTCTTTCTTCTCTCCCAGTTCCCCTCCCTTCCGCCTGCCTTTGCCCCTTTTTATCTCCTCCTCCGCCTCCACGTTGTGCCAGCCTCCCATCTCATCGAAGAGGACAGGGAGGCACGGGCTGCCGTCTCGTGGTGGCACGGGTCGAGGATGGAGAAGAAGAAGATGGGAATGGTGCGGCTCGTGAGAGAGGGAGAGAGAGAGAAAAAAGAAAAGACAGGCACAAAAATCAAGGCAACGGTGCATCCTCAAACTGGACTCCACATTGGTCCCAAATCACAAACAGGTGCACAGAAAGCCAACCAAATTGTCATGCTCACAAGAAACAACAAATTATCCATTAGTAAATTATTTATACAATATTACAATTAATTACATGGTTTACAATTAAAATAGATAATCAGACCCAAGTGTCACACAAACCCTAGTGAAGAACCACTAGTTGAGGAAGAAAGGGACCCCGATGCTCAAGCAGAGCCTTCTTAAGACACGGGAGCAAACAAAGATGCTCATTCAAATTCTTAGCCAAAACCAACACTCCTCCAACATATGCAAGCAGGCCTGGACCTAGGGCCACCCAACATCAATGAAGAAGGACTAGATGCACTAACACTACCAGTCCAAGAGGTAGGGCTGGAGGAAGATGCAGAAAACACCTCTGGGTGGGAGGTTGAGGATGATGAACCAATGACCCTAGAGCTAGTGGCCATGGAGCACGTACAAGTAAAGACAGGATTTGAACAGCCAGCTAATGGAGAAAAGGGCCTTTATGCGTCAATGACACCTCCTCAAGAAGCAGAGTCCAACAAAAACATCCAAGGTGACATCATAGAGAACAACCAATGAGATGTAAAGGGAGTTGATGATCACGACCACTCTGACCTCCTTTCCGTTGCTGAACCATATGAGCTAGAGGGTGCTGGAGATCCATTTAAAATAACCAGGAAGGCAATCATGCATTTTGAGGGTAAGGACATAGTCTTTTGAGATGTCTAATTGCCTGGTCTGGAAAGTCGCATGCTCCCACTAATCATCTATATAGAAATCAACGATTATACCCTCTCTACGGTATTCATTGATACCGATGTCAGCAAAAGTATATGTTCCTTGTCCACTTTGAACTGCCTTGACATTGAAGAAATTGAAATAATCGGGCGTAGCTTCGATTGCATGGCCTACAACCAAAGTAGAACAGAGGTGATGGGCACTGTCCAGATAAATATTACTTTGGGACCTCTCACCAGGGCCACCATAGTTATAGTCATGAAGAAAGATCTGGTAGAACCATTGATTTTGGGAAGATCTTGGCTGGCAGAGATTGGCACGGTAACATCCCTTGTACATCAACTCCTCAAATTCAAGCATCGAGGGGAAGTTATCATAATCAAAGCTTACCATGGAATACACGCGGAGATAGGTTGGGAGCTTGCTCCACCATAGCTATGCCACAAAGGATGCCTATCTGAGCCATATGACAAAGAACCGTCTGAGGACTGGTTTGACTCCAACCTCTAGTATGAAGAAGGACTAGATTCACAAATGATCCAGGATCGAATGGGAGAAGATGTTGTGCCACCCATCTTCAATGAATACCTAGCTCAAGACTAGCACAATCTGCAGCCCATATATGACGAATATAGTGACTCAAACTGGTACAAAGTAGAGGCTGCAATTGGCTCTCTCTGTTTAAGCCTACAATCAACATGTACCAGAATAGATGCTCCTCCCAAGCCTCCCGATCCTGCAGAAAGAACTAAGGAGCCCACTAGGGGCATCTATAAGCACATCAACCAAGGAGATGCCAACATCCGTGCCTCAAGCAGGAATGGAGCCCTTCCTAGGCCTCTAGGTACAACAAGAAAGCAGTGGAGCTCGCCAAGTGCATCCATGAATGCATCAGCAAGGAAGTTTGCATAGACACACCTCAGATGTGGACAGAGGCCTAATGCAGCTTTCGTAGAGACACCAGCCAAATAGGGCACGTTAGAGGAACAAATTCAAGATCAGTCCAACCATGACCCTGACAAGGCTAGAATTAGGCACAAACAAAAAGCAAATTAGAGAATGCGCCATTAACAACTCTGCTCTCAGCATCAGAGGAACCCAGTCGAGATCAATCCAACGGAGATCCTCACATGGCGAAGACTGGGCCAAACCAAAGGAAAAACACGAAAATGTGCCACCAATACCTGATTCCTCAATGCCAGGCGATGGCTACTATAGCCACCGCACATGTAAGCCCTACCATCTGGGGAGGGAAGTAGGAGCGTCAACCGAGCCTCGACTGAGCCCGACTAAGTATAAGGTCATTTTATTTTTCAAAAGCTTGTAAATAAGACATTAATTTCTACTTCTGTCATCTTAATTTTTAGCTTTCTTTGAATACTAGGTTTGATTAAATAAATAACAATAAAGTAGACAATAATAATGATGATTGATGAGTGTCGAGCACATTCCGACCACATTCCGACCACTTAAATTATTAAGCAAACCTACTAAAACATTATTTAGGGTTTTCCCCAAGCAAAGGATGTAAAACCTAGGAAAGGTCCACCCAACTAGGTAGGATAACTTGGAGATCTGTCCAGATTTGTGGAAGTTAAATGTACTCAAGAAGTACACCCTTAATCAATATGTTGAAGCCTAGAAAACACTCATGACATAGTACCAGCTAAGGAAAAAAGTTGTCTCCTACATAGAAAAAAGCTGAGCAATGATGGTAAACTTAACCTTGTCCTATCCTTACATACACTGCACGGGGAGATAAGAGCATGGTGGGCCCAAAACGTAGGCATATCATAATAGCCACTCACCCAATACAGCGTGCGTGGCATCCTAGCATAAGTTTGAGAAGGCAATGATGGGTGAGCACACCAAAACAAAAGCAAAACAACTTACAAGAGCACTCGAAAGAGGGGAAAGCATGGACAAGCGCGTACACCATCATAGCATAAGTCCGAGAAGACAGTAATGGGCGAGTATCTACAGAAAAATAACATGAGATAGGAACCCCAAAACAATTTAACAAAAGAGAAAAAAAAAGAAATTAGAAGCCAAAAACCCATCAGTAAGCTACAAGTGCATAGGGTCAACCACCAATGGGTGGCACTAGAGCTATAATCGATGTAGAGAGTCTGCTAAACCTTGAGTCTCTCCCAACTCTTTCACCCATAGGCAATGGGTAGAAAAACCATAGAAGCTCATGGACTAAGTAAATAAGGGTGGAAATAATCGACAAAGGCTTGTGTGAAGTCCCAAGCCCTCAAAAGGTCAAGGCATGATAGAAGGGACCACTCACTCACCTTGGATAATACAAACCTGTGTTGTTAGATGCATATGAGTGAGGCTGTGACTATACACTCATCAATCAATCAATAAAAAAAAAGCAAAAAAGTCAGTCAATGAAAAAAAATCCAAAAAAAAAATCAAAATATTCAAAAATCCAAAAAAAATCAGAAAACTAGAAAAACCTAAAAACAAATAATAAGTACTATCATTCACCTTACCTACAAGTGAAAACCTAGTAAGTAAGGAAACTAGAGTTGGTCTGGCTGGTGATGCAACAATCGACCAACCTAGTTCTGGAGTTAGGTATCTTACCCAAACGTACCTTCACTACTTGGGTGTGTTTTTCTCCACAATGACATTACCCCTCGTTGATCTTAGAGCATCCATAGATGACTCACAATCGACGTCCTCTAGGCTCCAATTTTCCTTCTCAGATGAGGCCAAGATTGATTCCCTCCACCTAGTTTTAAACATAAGTGAGTCAAGAAATAGCATTACAGTACCGTTTCTAGACAACTTAGCCAATCCTTTTGAGGCAGGGAAAGGTACAAATCTTACCCTGTGTTAGTACATCAAGCCCCACTGTGAGGCTACATCAAATGCCACTGTGTCACTGCACCAAGCCCCATGGGAGAATGAACTCTCACATTTGGAGTCCCTATCGAGTATACGACACATAGCTTTGACTAAGATGCAAAACCCCGATTTGGCAAAAGAAAGGTTCACTCCCTCACTTTGTTCTTTATGCCTAGAATTCCTTTACTTACCAAGTCGAGTTGTGGGACAATAGTCCTTTCCCAATGGTGCTGGTCACACTCAAGGATGGAAAACACCTGACCTCAATGAATTGCATTCACTCACTTTTGCATATGTTTATATGGCTAGGGACCACCTTGTACCCCACCAACGTAACCAATGATATGGACCATTCATTGCATATTGTATGTTGACCTTGCATTTGCATTGTGTTCTTGAATCATGCATCCATGCATCTAGATATCATGCATTGGAAGTGGAGCACAGAGAGAGCGCTGTCCTTCAAGAGAGTTATAAGCCCTTAGAACTGTAATCCTCCCAAAGCCTATTCAAGTCCAACCTATCCAATGTACAATTCCAATCCGAATATGCTCTCAAACAAGAAGCCACAAACAATTGTCATTTATTAGTTTTTTTCCTTTTCGACCAACACCAAGGTAATGCCCCATGACCATTCTTAGTTTTTGCCCCATTGAAGTGACACCTCTAGATGGTTGACATGGTCTTGACTCCAGCTGTGACACATAGCTCCGAAACCAACTTGATCCCTCCATGCCTAAGCCTTCAATATGACAGCATCTTTAGTTAATCGAACCACTTGATTGTGCGATAATATCTTAAAATCGAGTCTATTCACCATCCCACCACCTGGTTGTGTGATCATGACCCAAAACCAAGTAGGTTCCACCTTTCTGGCTGTGCGACCATGTCCTGAAACTAATAAGTGGTCTTCTTTTTGGATCCCTTGTGGGGGACCAATTGAAAGCAAGCTCCCCTTTTCCAAAAATGCTCAATGGGAATATCGTTCTTACCTTGGAGCCAATCTTGTTCCAAGATCACCTCTAAGTAGAGGTGTAAATTGGGTCGGCTCGGCCCAACCCTTAATTTAGCCTGGTCCAATTCGGCCCCAAAAAAAATTAGGCCAACCCAACCTAGCCCATTACAGGATACAAGCCGTACCAGGCCCATGGCTAGGCCCGTTCGACCTGTTTTATTAGCCCTAATCATGGCCCTGCTTTAAGGGAGAGGTAGGCCAAGCTTGGTCGGTCTTCTTTAAAAAAAAAATTTTAAAAAACGTTCAAATGAACGTTGCACAACAAGGTTCATGTGAACATTGCACATGTGCAACGTTTATATTTTTTTTTTTCATAAATCACCCACCGCTTCTTCTATAAATACCACCTCATTCTTCTCATTTTTCACAACTCCTCTCCTTCTCAATTCTCAATCTCTCTTCTCTCTACACTACACTCTTAATTTCTCAACTCTTCTCCCTTGTGTGGAATACAAGTTTGGCTCTAGACTTCGGACTTCATTCTTCATCAACAACAATCTTACACTCTGGACTCCAGTCTCCATCTCCAACCGTCCAGCTGTTCAGCATCTATGTCCACTGACAGTCGACCAGGTGCCCATTAATTTCTTTACTTCTAATCCCACCAATTTCTTTACTTTTAATCCCTCTATTTTTGGGTTTTGGGTTTTTTGGGTTAAGAGTTTTTTTTATTATCACTTTTTTTAGCCTTAAAAATGGATTATCCTTTTAATGTACGAAGTCATGATTATGCCCCTAACCTTGAGTATAACCTTACCCAAGAGTTAGAACAGCCTCAAACCACAACAACCTCGCAAATACAATCTATAGGAGCTAAAAAACCTAGGAAGAAAAGCTCATGAGTTTGGGAACATGTAATCCTATATCCCATAAATGAAAATAAATGTTATTGTAAATATTGTGGTTTATGATATACTTGTCCTAGGGGTGGGGGTGTAGGTCATATTGCTAGGCATTTAACAAAATGTATAACTGCCCATAATAAAGATGATAATACTTACTTATGACAATCTAAATTACATGTTGGTTCTAGTGGAATAGTTAATTGGAAATATAATACAAAAGAAGCAAAATATGGTGTAACAAAATTTATAGTACAAGATGAACAACCTTTTATTTTTTATGAAAATAAAAATATTTGAAAGTTGTGTACAAAATTATTTAAACCCACAAATTAATGGTCATTCTAGGAATACTACTAAAAAAATAATTTATAAAACATTTAAAAAAAATAAAGAAATTTTAATTGGTATGTTTTTTAGTTTATTATGTAAAATATCATTAACTTGTGATGCTTAGACTGGTCCAAATAATTTTCCTTATTTATGTTTAACAACACATTAGATAGACATAGAATGGAATTTACAAAAAAAGATTAACTACTTTTAGACTTTTTGATCATCCACACACTAGAAAAGTCATAGCAAATATTATAGAAAATATTAGTATAGAATTTATAATATATAATAAAATTAATACAATATCTTTTGATAATGCTTATAATAATAATGTTGTAGTAAGAATATTACAAAGAAATTTAAAACCTATATTAAATGGTGATTTATTTCATTGTAGGTGTTGTTGTCACATTTTAGATTTAAGTGTACAAGAATATATACATTGCATTTGGCCTTATATAGAAAATATAAGAGTAGCTATATTATTTATTCAAACATTAGGTAAAAGATTTCAAGAATTTAGATATTTATGTGCAGAACAAGGTATAAAAGCTAAAAAATTTAAATTAGATGTTCAACATAGATGGAATTCAACATATGATATGTTAACTTCATGTTTATCTTATAGTAATGTAATTACAACATATTATAATTCAAGATCTAATTATTTATTAAATGTTGAAGATTGGAATAATGCTAATGCAATTCATATATTTTTAGAACCATTTTATACTACAACTAATCAATTATCTAGTCAATATTATCCTACTAGTTCTTTAGTCTTAGTTAATTTAATTAATATTACAAATACTTTTCAACAATATAGACAATTCCCACAATTTGAATATATTATTAAAATAATGGAAGAAAAATATAATAGTTATTAGAATGAGCCTCCAATGTGGTCATGCTTAGCTTTAATCATGGATCCTACGCATAGATTAGTTAATTGCATGGTACTTATAGATGATATTTTTAGTAATAAAAATCAAAATGAAAAAATAGATGAATATAATAATAAAATTAAGGAAACTTTATATGCATTATTTGAAGATTATGTTAATAATTATGGTGAAAGTAGTTCTAGTGCACATACATCTAGTTTTGTAAGATCACATAGTAGTAGTATTAGTAGTTCATTTTAAGGGATATTAAATAAGAAGAAAGGAAAATATGTAAAATCAACAACTAGTAATGATATTGAAATGGATAACTTAGATGTATTAAAGTAGTGGTCTAGTACTGTTGTTAGGTTTTCTATAGTTTCTAAGATGGCTAAAGATTTACTAACAATTCTGACGTCTACTATAGTGTTGGAATTTGCCTTTTCTACAAGAAAAGGAGTATTAAATGATAAGAAGATATAAATTATCAGAAAAATCTGTAGAAGTCTCCGTCTACTTGAAAGATTGGTATGATGCAGTTGATCATCTACAAAATTTAAACTTAAATGACGAATTAGAAGACGAAGAGAGAACAACTTCAATAGAGACGGGAGCTTCTGCTACAAATTAAAAAATATGAATAAATTTCTTTTGTAAAAATTTTAATATGTATTAATGTAATAATTGTAATTGTAAAAATGTAAATTGTTGAATATCAGAATATCTGATGTAAATGTAAAAATGTAAATTTCAAGTTTTTATTGTTTTTTTATGTATATAGATATTAATATAAATTTCTTTTATTTAATAATAAATATTTGTTAAATTTAATTGTTAATGTAAAATGTTGAATATCTTTTCAAGTTTTTTAATTTATACATTAATTATTTAATAATAAATAAATTTTTTTAATTTAAAAATTTATGGACCAGCCTAGACTATCCTGGGCCGGACTCACCCACTAGTGGGCTGCAGACTGTGCCAGGCTGGGGGGGTTTTATCCACGGCCCAGCCAGTTTTTGTGGACGAGCTGGGCTAGCCCGATTCAGAAGCGTTAGGGCCTATCGTTTTTTGGTTAGGCTGGCCTAACCCGTTTTACACATCTACCTCTAAGAATTGGCATCTGTAGATATCCCATTTTGACATTTCCCAAAGTCAATTAGAATAAGAACCTTTGAGTTACCCTAGATCACAGGACTAAGGAACTCTGACTTATTTTCCAAAAGTTTCATGATTTTTCTTAGAAACATCCTTGATTTTACTTGGTTCAAGGTTGTTAGCTATGGTAGAGCTAGTCAGCTCAAGCTGGTGGCAAGGTTGAGTCTCTTGAACATTTCTGGTGTGATTCAATAGCTGTGACAGAGCTAATGCTCTCATCTTACTCAAATTGGTGGCAGATTTGAGTACCTTAAGTTTAAAGAAGGTGTTCTTATGAATTCATGTGATTTCTGAGTATTTTCCAGACTTTTAAGGAGTTTCCATGAATTTAATATAAAAGATAGGAGACAGAATGCAAAAAGACTAGGATGTTACTAGTGTGACAAGCGACGAGAATTTTGAAATTCTTTCTCAACATAATTTGTCATCTTAAGCTTTAATATAATATATGAGACATTTATAAATATTATCATGATTTTTCTCATAATAATTATAATTTCTAGGATTTTCAGTGTGCTTGAATAATTATTTAATATCATATAAATCCTTATCAATTCCACAATATTCTAGAAATTTCTAGAAAAATGGGTGACGTCAAGATTAATATCATATATTTTTATCATGATTTAAAACAAGATATGATATTAACTACGACTTTATAAATGCTAGAATTATTTATAATTTAAAAAGATAATTTCAACATGTGCATAACTTCCAAATATTTGTTTAGTTACGAGATTGTAATTTGTTATAGATATATTTAACATAATTCTCATAATAATTGGGGATTTTATCTTTCAAATTTGAATTTGGTTTTGAATTTGGATTTAAATTTGACTTTGAATTCAAATATTTTCTAGAATATTTTAGTGATTTCGAGATATTTGATTTTGATTGCAAACGAGTTGCATTCTGTTACTAGATATTTATTTGAGCCCGTTGCCACAAAGATTGATGACTAGTTTGTAAAAGATGTTTTCGTTTATTTTTCCGCATCGAAAAGTAAGATCTATTGGACTGTCGCCGGCCCTAATGGCAACATATCTAGATATGTCATCGGTCCCACCAATGATGAGTTCAAAATATTCGTTTTCAAATTTTCAAATCTGATTTGATATCTAGATTTTTTTTCTCTAGTTGTTTTCAATGAGATATGACGTCCCAACTTCTATAAATACCCCCTAGGTCTAAGCTTTAGTTGAGGCTTTCCAAATTTAGAGAAGGTTGCTTAGAGAGATCAATTCCAGAAAGAGTCCTACCGAAATCATGTCAGAATCCTAGATCCCTAGTGATCCTTTTAATCCTAGCCATAGCGCACCTCTAGAGATCCAATCGTGCCTTCACTTCCTCCATCCACTCTACAGTGTATGAGGGTGAAGGGAGTATTGTTTTCTAATTATTTCATTTTTGTATTACATATAATCCATTGCATGACATAATATAACTCAAGGCACATGCATGCGAGAAAAACCCTCAATTAGTATTAGGCTTATTTGTTCATGTCATTTATTTTCTATTTTGAAATTGTTTATTACTCCCGATCAAATCCGGATTCTTGTTTTGTTTTTCATGTTTATCTTGAAGGGAAGGATACTACGTAGCATGGGGACACTACTAGACAATATCCTACCGTTGATCTAGTGAACCGAGAACTCACATCACCACATCCACCACAACCATCTCCCACAAGGTGCCATGTCAATCGACGAAAGCAAAGGACAACTGGCGATCACAACAAAAGGTGTTGACGTGAGTGGACAAGACGGCATCTACATTAACCACCCCCAAATCCGCATCCACAATGTCGAGCTCCACTGGGGATATGTGTAGCTTCTCACAATGCCAATGCTATAGTGTAAATGCCAAGTATGTTGTGCTAATGCAATGATGTGAATGTAGTGGATGGCGATGAAGCAAAGCTAGACATGTAATGCCAAGGATACAATGCTGAGTAGACAGCACCAAGGACAAGCCACTGGCACTCAATGCTACATGAGGCATATCGAGCATGCGACGCCAACCAGGTATTGATGCAAACAAGGTGATATTGTACGGTCAATGCATGCAATGCTGGGCATGTGATACGGTGCAAACCACGCCATTAGGCAATGTTGAGAACATGTCACTGGCACGCAGTTCTATAGGTGCCACGTTGAGTTGTAGTGCCATATGCAAAATTGGGCATGATGTTATGATGCTAATGTGGATGTCAACGCAATGCTAATGTGATGTTTATGCAATGATACCATATGAAGTGCCTATGTAATAACATGCAATAGTTTGCGATGAAGTGCAATGGGGTATGCAATGATAAGCAATGAGATGCAATGGAATGCAATGATATGCTAATGCAATGTCAAGTGACAAGTTGAGGGCGTGATAAACCACGAAACTTGCACAAAAAAGGGATCAGATTAAACTGATAGGCCCTCCGATCGATTGGGGGCATGATAACTAGATAACTAGGGTTATCAGCCTGATGATAAGTTGATGGACTCATTGCTGGATAGCTAGGGTTATCAGCCCAATGATGAGTTGACAGACTCATCACTGGATAGTTAGAGTTATCAGCCCAATGATGAGTTGAGAGACTCATCACTAGATAGTTAGGGTTATTAGCCTGATGGTGAGTTGATAGACTTATCGTCGGATAATTAGGATTATCAATCCAATAATAAGTTGATTGACTCATTGCCGGATAGTTAAGGTTATCAGCCTAATGATAAGTTGATGGACTCATCACAAGATAGTTAGGGTTATCAACCCGAGTATGGGTAAGATGACACCGAAAGGCAGCCATAATGCCCCTGGTATCAAAAGGGAGATGAGCAATGTAGCAAAGGAGGCAGAAGGCTAATTGAGAGATACCTAGGAACCGCAATCAAGAATAGATGCCTTTGGTATCAAAGGGGAGATAATAGGCCAGCAAGTCTGCTGATCACAAGGAGGTGGTGATATGTTGACAAACTTTACACCAGGGACGCAAAGCAAACAGGAATACCACACCCAAAGTTGTGGCAAAGGTCTAGAGATAACCTCGTGGCAATTAAGGGTGCCAACCCAATGATGATGATACAAAAAGGCAGTCGAGATGCCCATGGTATCAAGGAGTGAACAAGATAGGGATGAATGGAGGGTTGATCGAGAGATACTAGGGCAGAACAGATGCCCCTAGTATGAAGTTGAACTACTGCAGGGAATACCCAATACCAATCGTGGGTGTGCAACGGTATCAAGGCTGACATGCATTGTTTTGCCTAGAACGCTAAAAAAGGACATGTCGGTCATCACAGACCACCCATGTGTTGGGTAGACAGGACCAGGAAGGGGTGCAAAAGGAAGTCACGAAAAGTAGGGGCTCAGGCTACGACTGCAAGTGCACTCTAGACCACTAGAATGGCTAAAGCTGGTGCTAACTGAGGTGAGAGACAATACTTGCTTGCTGGAGTCCCTTAAGGCATACATATGTGATTGTGGCTCTGAAAGGAGAACGTGCATTATGCTGAACATGGGCACTTTGACCAAAAGGTAGCTAACATGCTCCGTAGTTGAAGGTGCTTAGTGGAAACCTACAAGACAATGCAATATGCAAGCATAGTGGTTCAAGCTAGCAAAGCAATTATTGAATTGACTGGTGGAGTGGATTTTATTATTGCATGCAAGTATGCTCATCGAAAGTGGTTTTATTACTTGAATAAGTAAACATGCTCTATTGACTAGATGCAAATTTTTCTTGTTTTTATTTGCCTCAATTACGTTGGAAAGCTATATGCTTGTCAAAAACGAGGATGCCCTCGACTCAGCTAACCCTATAAAGACCCTCAAAGCAGTGGATGGCTCTCAATGGGTGAGTGGTCAAATTCGCTATGGTAGGTGGTGTGGTGAACCAAGCTCCATGCCAAACTCCTTGGGGTCTTGCACCTACTTTCTTTTTAGATCATTGATTTCTTTTGCTCCCTCATAGGTGTATGGGTTCGTTCTATCCTAATCATGGAGGTAATAGGTGCCTGATCTGGGCTGAAGACGTTTGCTACAGGAGGGAGAGGCTAGTCCCTCGATGGTGCGGGTGTCCAAACGCATGCTCCGACTCCTCTCCAAGGTGTGGTGGGGTATAGAGTTATGACATGTGCCACTTGCTCTTGGGTTAACTTCTGTCTTCACCGTCTATCTTCTATTTCTTTTATGCCCATGGGGATGTATTTTCTCTTTCTTACTCTCTGTAGACACCTCGATTTTGAGGTGGCTCATAGATAAACTCTCTGAAGATGTATTTTCTCTCTTGGCAACTCATCTCTCTTGGCTGAGCTACCTACCATCTCTTGGGTAAGCCATTGACATACTCTCAGCAACCTACTCTCATTTCCAGTGGATCTTCTTACATCTTAGAGCTTTCCCAGCTGATCCAAAGCAACAAGGAAGTATTATCTTGAGCCATCCAAGGAGAAAACATCCTAGGCAAGGTAGGATCTCTACTTATCACTTTATATAAACTCTAGATAATAAATTGAATAAAGCATGCAACTAACTAGATGTATGATCTGTTAGTGATATTTTTTCGTGTCTTTTACGATATGTTGGATGCTCCTACTTGTGTTTCATAATGTTTCTATGTCATGTTAATTTCTACATCATGTGGTCACTGTTTTTATATACTAAATCATGATTCCATGCAAATACTAGCTATGAACTAAACTGTAAACATACTCTTTGCATGTTTGTCATCTCTACATGTCTGTTAAGCTAATTAAATCATTGCATAATCTTGAAAACCCACTACACAGTAGTTACAGCTTCTTAACCCATGAACATGCTTGATTTAAAGAGAAGTGATAAGAGGACTTTTTATGCTTGCTTTTCATCATATTTTAGTTCCCTACCATCTAAATAATTGATTTGGATAGAATTAATCACAATTCATCTCTTGCATCTGGCCCAGATTTTGAAATCAGACTACAGTCTGATTCAGAATTTTTGGGGTGCAACAAACTAGAGCACCTATATGGCGCACTAGGGTGGTGCACCTAACCAGAGCACCATCCTGGTGCACCAGTTTGGTCAGAGAATAAATCATCAACTTTACATCATGATCAGCATGCTTTTCCGAGTGTTTTGGACTTTGATGCTTTTGGTGTTTATTCTAGGATATGTCATGTCTTTGTATGCATGATTTCATCCTACGATAGCACTGTTTTATATGACTTTTGCATCTTGCATGTTCAGCCTATTGCTGTAATCTGGTGAACTGATTGCCCCATGAACTCCTGTTTGGGAGGTTCTTATCCAACAGTCCATGATCCAATTCTAGATAACATGGCTGAAATGTATTGATTTTATTTAGCATAAGGGTGGTGTGGTCTTGTGTGATGCATATATCCCTTGAGCACAAGACCCATATTGTGCTTTCATTCTAGGTTTTTGTTAGATACTCATGATGCATTTTCTGATGAGTTTGCGAATTTACAGGATTCTATATTGCATAGCGTTAGGCTGGTTTACTATCTGATCTATGATTTTCTCTTGCACACCTTTCTGGCACATCAGTAGAGCACGTCGGTGGCGCACCAGTCTGGCGCACCACACAGGCGCACCTGCCTATTTTCTACTGCACGCAGTAGCTTTTGGCAAGGTATTTGGCATATATCCTATTTTGATTTGCCTTTGGCTTCTCTGGGTGTCTTCCTGGACATATCAGGATGACTCCACTCTATTTTCAGCCATTTTTATGCATGATAGTTCATGTTTTGCATATAGTAAAGTGAGGATGAAAATCACTCGGTGTTGTTAGATCTTTGATCATATCTGTGCAACATCCTTGCACCAGTGTTTGACTCACCGCACGGGTGACCTTTCAGAGCATTAGGACACACCCTACAACCCAGGCACCCATGTTTAGCATAGGGCACCACTTATATAGAGCATTGCATTGCATATTGCCCTCGGGCATACAGAAAAGGCTGAAAAGCCGACATTCCATATAAGTAAACGAAAAACCCATTAAAAGACCGATTTTCGGGTGCACGAGGGTGCCCAATACCTTCCTTGTGTGTAACAGGGATCCTTGCCCATTTCTGGTTTATGAAGACCTTTTCCATTGGTTTTATTGCAGGATTTTAGTGTTTTAAAATGGTTTTCCTCATCTCCCGTTTTTTTTAAAGTAGACTAGGTGACGACTCCTGCATTTTTATCATTATTTTTATTATTTTGTCGTGACTTTGCCGATCCTCGCGCATTTGGCCTTTCGCGCCAATTATGAGGCTATCGCTGGCATGGTTACAGGAACTAGCGACTCCGCTGGGGATAACCAGATCCTAGCTTTTGTTTTGCGTTTTTCGTTTACTTTGGCTCTCGTTTTTGTTTGCTTGTTTCCTGTGCATTGCTTTGGTTGTTTCTTTGTACTATTGAGTGGTATCTCCTTTATTTTTTGTGCATACCATTTATCTAATGGGTGTTTTTATTGTACACATTTGCGATGCCACCACTTTTTGCACATAATATGCACATGTCTTTTGTATGTTGATTGATGTTTCCATTGCATGTTTTCTTCCCTTCTTGTATATGCCATGTTTAGGAGATTAGAGACATGTTTGCTCTTCCCCTTTTGGTTAATAAATGCATAAAAACCAAAATCAATAAATAGGACACAATCTAGTGACAAATTGCAAACTTTCCCCCATGGTTTAATAAATTTTCAAGAAAAAGACTTAAAGCATACTTTGCATCCATCATATAGGGCATGCATCTTCTAATCTCTTGAGTCCACCTATATAGTTGGCGAAGGACATTTCTCGGTTTTCTCATTCTATGGCTTTGGAGTGGGATGAAATACTGGTATGTCCCCCCTTGTCCGGGTTTGTGTCGGTGTTAGTAGAGGGTACAACCTACTACTTTGGCAGAGGATGAAGCCCCGAATGCACCACCATTTCACTGCCTAAGCTTTGGCTGGGATTTAGAACGGGGACCTTCATCTTTCTAACCATGAGTCAGAGACCTATTTACCCTTGTGTGAACCCGGAGTAGATGGCTTGGTAGGACACCCCGAGATTGTGAGAGAGCGCATGCTAGAAGCATTCATGCATTTGCATCTCATACGACCATAAGCACTGCACCTTTTCTAACTTGTTTGTTATTGTGCATAGAATACTTGTCAGTGTGCGATTTCCTTAGCAAGAGCTCGAGGTTTTCCTTTCACTGACACCCGGTGCGACCTGATTTCGACCACATCTTCCGAGTTATCTGTCACTTTTGACGATAGCTCCTCCTAGGATTCATCCTCTTATTCCTAGCCACAGTCCAATCCGTACCTGCTTGCGATCCGCTATGGCCCAGCATACCAGCGAGCCCCTTCCCCTACTGTTCAGGAGGAGGTCCCCGTTTCGGTGTACCTTACCTTTGTTTCTGTCCTTGTGTTCACCGCTGCCTCCACTTCTGCCCTAGCTTTTGGAGGACCTCTGCCACCCCAGTTTTGTGTCCCTGTAGCTACCCCACCTTCGGGGCAACCAGCTTGGTCTTCTGCTGCTTTTGGGGCCTCAACAGTTGAGTCTGTTCCTGTGACCCTTCCCTACGGTTCTTTTGTTGTTCCTCCTCAGGGCTATGTGTTTGCCAACCCTCCTCTGACAGCGGCTGTCTCTGTAGTATCCTTGCCCCAATTTGGATAACTGGGATCTCAGCTTCCTGTTTCTTCTCCTATTTTGCCTACGCTCGTCAGAGCCACTAGTGATGATCCCATTTCTGCACAACTGCAACAAATGTCGACCCTCCCCTAGTAGTTGTAGGGATTGGCACTAGCGCTCCAGCCCTTTTCAGGTTTGTTCGTCCCGACTCCTGAGCTGCCTTTGCAACCGACCCTAGGATCACAGTTTGCATCCATTGCACCACCCCTACTGCCGTCGCGCTCCCTCGTCTCTCCAACGATAGGGGTGTCGACATTGCCTTTTGCAACATCGCCACAACATCCACCACAGCATGCATCTCTACTATTTGGTGGTCAGCCATCTCGGCTGACGGGAGCACACACCGTGAGCATTGTACCCGAGGCCATTCTGGTCCAACAACTCTTGCTTCTGCATTGTGCACCTACTATAGCACCCCCGGCCTTATTCTCACCCTTGTACCAGACACAAGTCTCATCTTTTATCCCACAACACACAACAGCCACGCATGGGTACACTGGCCATCCTACCGTAGCACCAGACGACAGAATGGTGGATCTGGAGGAGCCCTTAGGGGTGACCCATACAGTGTACCCGGCACCTGCCTCAACTGCACAATCTACGACTACTGTAGCTCCAAACACTCTCCTTGAGAGGGTGAATGATTTGGAGCGCACACTCGGACAAATTCAAGGCGGGGACCACTGGTCCTACCAATTCCGGGTCCTCTATTATTTTCCAGAGGCGACTCTCCCACCGAACTTCCAAATCTTGGAATTCGAAAAATACAATGGTAGAGGTTGCCCAATTTCCCATTTGAGAGCCTATTGCGGAGACCTCACGTAGCTCCAAGCTGACGAGAGATTGCTCAACCACCTGTTCCAGAAGAGTCTTACAGGGCCCACGTTGAAGTGGTTCACTTCTCTCGACATGGCCACCATCAAGACTTGGGACGACCTTACCTGGGCGTTCCTCGAATAGTATTTCTTTAATCTTGACTTAGTCCCAAAGCAGGAGGACTTAGTCTCTATCAAGTAGAGGCCCCAAGAAACATTTGGGGAGTATGTTGGACATTGGCAGTCCTTGGCTTCGCAGGTCAAAGATAGACCCTCTGACAAGAAGTCTATTGAGATTGTGATCCTAGGAGCACAACCAGCAGTCATGGCTCTGCTTAGCATTCAGCTAGTCGCCACTTTTTCTGCACTACTCCGGGAGGGTGCCTGTGTTGAGAGCTCATTGTGGGGCGGCAGTTTTCCAGCGCTCTCTGCATTCGCCAAGCAAGCCACTTCCTCACATAGTGGCACCAGCAACAACAATAACAACAATAACCATAATGCCAATCCACCTAGGAGGCAGGATCCCTCCAAGGATATAGTTTCTTACATTAGATCCCCTACTAGACCAGTGAATGTCCATTCGCCCCCTCAGCACCAATTAGTTTATGCACCCACGCCCACACATGAAGCACCTTATGCACCACACATCACTCCCACTGCCACTCCAGTTTATCCTACCCCACCTGTGGCGATGCGCCCGCCATTGGCACATCCACAGCCAAGGCGGCAACGCCGTGACAGGCACCACTATACCCCATTAGTGGAGCCCTTGGGTATGATGTTTCCTAAAGTCGCATCCCTATTGAGGCTGCTTGAGATTTGCCGCCACCAAGTCCGCTTCCTGCCTGGTATAACACGAATGCATTCTGCAATTACCATAGAGTCGCAGGTCACTCGACGGACAATTGTCTCACACTAAGGAACGCAATCCAGGACTTGATTGACCAGAAGGTCATTGTGATTTGCACGCAAGTGGCAGGCCCCGTGCCCACATCATCAGTTGCACAAGCACCTCCAGCACAACCCAACATAGTGTGACATCTAGGCCTGATTATCCATTTTTATTATAAACCATGTAATTATTTGCAATATTGTGTATAATGGTTTATTAATGGGTAATTTGTTGTTTCTTGGTTGTGTGAGGTTGTGGTTGGCTTTCTGTGCATCTTCTTGTAATTTGGGATCCATGGGGAGTCCAATTTGAGGATGCACAGTTGCCTCGATTTACGTGCCATTCTTTCCTCTTTTCTTTTCTTCCTCTTCTTCCTTCTTTTTCTCTCACGAGCCACACCCTTCCACCGATTCTTTGTCTTCTTCATTCTCTTCTTCCAACTGTGCCTCCAGCGACGGAGGCCCGTGCCTCCCCATCTCATCTGAAGGGATGGGTGATCGGCGCCAAGTGAGCGGTGGCGGAAATAAGAGAGAGGGAGGCGGGAGTGGGTAGAGGGAGAGTGCGGCGAGAAAGGAAAGGAAGAGAAGAAAGGGAGCTGAGGCGTGCGAGCTGGGAGGAGGTGGTGAGCTGCCCGTGCGTTCCGCCGGCAGAGAGGGCTCCGCCGGGGCACGAGGAGGTTTGCCGGAGTGTGGGGAAGGTCGCCGTGTGCTGTGCCAGGTACGCGACCCCAGCCCTTTCCTCCATTTGCTGTTTTGTTAACAGTAGGATTAATTCGCATGAAAATTGTGATAAATGCATGACAAAATGTAGAAAAATAGTAGGAATGATGGAAATGACTTCAATGATGTGTATGTATAAGGATCATGCTAGATTGTGTAAATTTTGGGAGTTTTGAAGAGTTATGCCTTAAATGTTTTAAGGTTCCATTCTGAGCATGTTTCCTTTACAAATTTATATCTTCATCTATGGTTGATGAAATCATGAATGGTTTGAGGGGTTTTGAAGTAGACTTGAGGGTCTACACCCCTTGATTTTATGGAAATTTATGATGCTTGTTTGGGTGGTTCGATCGGGACTCCCACTTTGGGCGATTTCTGTCGTTGCGGAACATATGTGCCTGGTCTGCGAGGAATTCGGTATGCCGAAATCCTAGCAGATTAAGCCAGAATGTAGGGTTTCGTTAGACCGAAATTTCACGGTCAACCGTGACTGGGGGTTTCAGCATACCAAAAATTTTCGGTATACCGAAATAGGAAAATTCGGTATGCCATTTTTGCCCTGACTTTTAAAGGTAATAAGGTGATTTTTAATGAATGTTAAGTGGTTGTTATGGTATGGTGGGTTTGTGTGAATGTTGTTTGCCCCGTGTAACAACATGGAGGCATGTGGAACCCCAAACAAATGGATTTGGGTGTGGTTTTGGGT
>JAMKQA010000139.1:0-38611 GCA_024699735.1 Posidonia australis
TGTTTTGACTTTAATTAGGGTTCTCACTTGATTAATTAGGATTTTAAGTGGATTTTGCTTGATTTTTATTTTAATTAGGGTTTTCACTTGATTAATTAGGATTTTAAGTGGATTTTGCTTGATTTTGATTTTAATTAGGGTTTTCACTTGATTAATTAGGATTTTAAGTGGATTTTGCTTGATTTTGATTTTAATTAGGATTTTAAGTGGATTTTGTTTAACTTGGTTTTTAATTAGGGTTTTACATAATTAATTAAAATTTTTAGTGGATTTAGGTGAATTTTGCTTATTTTGGTTTTAATTAGTGGTTTTTGCTTGGATTAAGTTTGAGTGGGTTTGTGTGGGCCTAATGGGCTTGTGTGGGCCTAAGTGGGCATGTGTGGACCTAAGTGGGCTTGTGTGGACCTATTGAGCTTGTGTGGGCCTAAGTGGGTCTGTCTAGGCCTAAAGGGCTTGTGTGGACCTAATGGGCTTGTGTGAGCCTAAGTGGACTTAGGATTCTGATGGAGTTAGGGTTTAGGAGTGGTGGTTGCAACCAAAGCATCTTCCAGAGGAGTTTGCTATCAAATGACTGCAAAATCGGGGTGTCTACACTTTACTCCCTTATATTTGTAACTTGGTGGAGGGAATTAGTCTAAGCCTCAGCTGGAGAAGTGGAAAACCGAAGCCCTATGAACGTCGATTGTAAGTTATCCGTGGATGCTCTAAAGATCATTGTAGCAGTAATGTCTTTGTAGAGAAAACGCACCCAAGCCATGAGACATGCTTGAGTAGGATGTTAACTCTAAAATCTAATGGGTCGATTGTTGCATCACCAACCAAACTACTTCCAGTTTCCTTACTTACTAAGTTTTCACTTGTAGGTAAGGTAAATGACACTACTTATTCGATCTTTTTGTTTTTTCTTGGGTTTTATGATTTTTTTAGATTTTTAGACCTTCTTTTTTTTTGGATGAGTGGTCACAGCCCTCCCTCTTATACATTTAACATCATAGCCTTGTCATCTCCATGGTGAGAGAGTCATCTCTTCTTCCATGCCTTAACCCTTTGAGAACTTAGAATTTTGTACTAGCATTAGTTGATTATTATTTCATTTATTTACTTAGCCCTTGAGCTTCTAAGGCTTCCTACCCCTTGGCTATGTGTGCGGAAGAGTGGAGGGGGGACATAAGGTGCAACAGGCTGTCGACGTTTGCTTATAGCTCTAGTGTTACTCGCTAGTGGTTGGGCGCCCTAACGTGCATGTAGTTGTTCCAAGGGTTTTCTCTTTCTTTTGGCTTTTCTTTTTATTTTCCTCTTTTTTTATTTTCTTTTCTTTTGGGGTTTCCCTCTCTTTGTGTAGTGTGTATGTGAGGATAGGACAAGGTTGAGGTTATCCTAGTTACTCAATTTCCATTCTATGCAGGAGACAACTCTCTTCCTTAGCTAGTACTAGGTCTTAGGTTCTCTCTAGGCCTTAGCATGTGATTAAGGATGTACTTCTAGGGAACGTGTAACTCACACGGATCTGAAGAGATCTTCAGGCCATCCTACCCAATTGGTGGACCTTTCCTGGGTATTACATCCTCTGCTTAGGAACCCTAGATAATGCTTTGGAAGCTCTGCTTAATACTATAAGGTGTCGGATGTGACTTGCACTCATCAATTATTATTTATTGTTATTTTTTATTGCCTAGCATTCAAAGGAAACAAAGATAAATAAAGGAAATAACAAAGAAGACAGAAAAATGAATGTCTTATTTACATGTTTTTGAAAGTAAATTAACTGTGCCCCTAGTGAGGCTCGGTTGTGTCTCGTTCCCCCATTCCAGATGGATGGTCTTACCTGATGGATGATCGTAGGAGCCTGTCCCTGGCATTGAGCATTGAGGTATTTGCACTGCATCTTCATGTTTTTCTTTTGGTTTGCGCCTAGTATTTGCTTTATCGGGGTCACGATTGGACTCATCTTTGCTTGCTTCTTCTGGTGTGCCCCTGGTGGATTAGTTTCTTTGTGGTGGTTCCCTTTTCTTTGGTGCACGGCCGTTGGTATCTCTGTTAATCTCTTCCTGGCTGATGTACTCATAAATGCCCTTGGTCGGCTTACTTCCCTTCGTAGGATCTAGAGGTTTGAGAGGAGGATCAGCTTTGGCATGGTCTACTTGAGGGTAACGGTAAAGTAAATTAACTACTACCTCCATGTCGTACCAGTTTGAATCCACATATTCATCATACACTAGCTCCACAACATTTTCCCCCATCATATCTTGGAACTTCTGAGAGTCCAGCCCCTCTTCATACTAGTCGTTATAGTCATACCACCCTTCAAGAGGCTATTCATCATATAGCTCCGGTGGAGGTCTTTCTTCACTTGGCTCAAGTGGAGCGGGTTCCCAACTTATCCTTGAGTCTAACAGATGATTGGCCCTAACAATAATCACTTCTCCTTAATGTTTGAATTTGAGTAGCTAATGTATGGGAGATGCCACAACACCAATTTCTGCTAGCCAGGACCTTCCCAAGATTAATGGTTGGGCCAAGTCCTGTTCCATCATTATTACCGTGGTGGTGCTAGTCAGGTGTCCCACGACATTGTCCACTTGGGTTGTTTCGATCACCTCTCTTTGACTTCTGTCGTAAGCTACACAGGCAAAGCGACATCTAGTGATATTATCTTCTTTAATGTCCAAACGATTAATGGTGGATAGGGAGCAAATGTTGTGGTCGACACAGTTATCGATGAGTATCCTCTAGAGTAGGCAGCCATTGATGTCCACATTGATGATCAGTGGATGTGAACGTTCCTCCGACACGAGCAGTTCTATATCCTGGAAGACGATATTCTCCTCCTTAAAGCTGGCAACAACTTCTCTTACTAGTTCAAATGGATCCATTTCTCCATGTTGTCCATTCAAGGGGAGGAGGCTGGAATTGTTGAGAATAGTAGGGCCATTGTCTTCCTCATCTGACTGGCTATCCGAAGCGTCATCATCGTCCTGAGTCTCCCACCCCAATGTATCTTCCCCAAGTTCGTCTACATCCTCTTCTGACCATATTTCTGGAGCAAGAGTTGTGGGTGCATCTAGTTCCTTTTTGCCTTCAGCAGGTGGCTTCATCTCAGGATCCATCTATAGGCATTGAATGATTATCAGCTCCAGCTGTGCAATGAAGCTGTCGTCCTTGACCTCCATGTGAGCTACTAAGTGATTCAGTAAGGGATCTTGATGAATCTGCATTTCGTGCTACATTCCCTAACTTGCCCTCAATCTCTCTTTGAGCTCGGTCCACATGATTTCCCCCTCATCATTCAAGTCATGGATCTTTTCCTTTGCCGTGAAACACTCCTCTAGGGTATGTCCATTCTTCTGGTGGTAAGGGGAATATTTGGACAAGTCCCCATTTGGAGCGTTTAAGGTAGGTGCGAGAGGCTGTAGATCTCCACTCTCTACTAATATTTTGAAGACATCGGAGAGCGGCTCTAGAAGTGGTGGATAGCTTCGCCTCTTTGGCCCATAATGCTGGGGTGGAGGGACAGCGTTGTAGCTCCTCTGCCTCTGTTATTGCCCCTGTTGGGCATACACTAGGTAGTTCGAAAGCTATTGATGTTGATGCTGGGGTTGCTACTACTGCTACATCAGTTGGCGTTGCCCATGCTGGTACTGTGATTGATAGTGTATTAGTTGCCCTTGCCACTAGACTAGTAGACCCTGGTATTGGACTAGAACCATATCACCTGAAACGCCTTCAAGTGTGTAACCGAAGGTCTTTTTCATACTCCTTCCTTTATACTCTAGGAATTGTAAGTCCTCTTTGTTGTGGAGGAATCTTGTGGCGCGATCGTAGAGTTAGGCGTATATCTGGAAGTCGCCCATCAGTAAGCCCGTTTTGAGTGCTCTAGTAGTGTTTCGAGCTATAACCTCAATAGCTTGACTTTCGAGGATGTAGCATTCTGATCTAGTCGCCATGCCCCTCCATCTGCTGGCATAAATGATGAAATTCTCATCTGATCTCATCTTTTTGACGAGGAGGTCTCCTATGATTGGTTTGTGCTGGATGCAGTGGACGTACTACTGTAGGAACTTCTCCAGCATAATCTTGAAGTTATTGAGGTCATATGTTGTGAGTGTATTGAACCACCTTAGTGCTCCTCCTTTCAGGCTCTTGAAGAAGAGGTATATGATCAGCCCATTATCATGTTGATAGGGCAAGACATCCATGGTGAAGGTGGCTAAATGGTTCCGTGGATTACTTGTCTCATCATACTTTTGCATCTTGGACATCTTGAATCCAAATGGTAGTATGAAGTGTGGGAACTTTGATGTATCAAAGCCGACCAGTGCTTTTGATATGACCCCTTCTTGTACCAATGCATCAAAGATCATCCTCTTAATATCCAAATTTAGGAGGGTCGACTGTCTCTGGCCTTGGTACTCTTGAATTCAATTGAACTGTTGCTACTGCGAGGTACCGTATTAAGGAGGGAAGGAGGGTTGAGCCAGAGTGTATGAGAACTGCATGGCTGAAGGTAAAGTTGCCCCTAGGTAATGATGTGAGTGATAGCTCAATGGGGGTTGTACAACTTATTGGATAGAGGAAGGGTTGACCAGTGTTGTAGGATATGACATGGGGGACTATGTTGATGGGCTATGGAGTGGGAAATTGACTATTAGACTTGGTATTATTGTATAGGTACTTCCCATAAGAAGTGTGGTTAATGGGCTCTTATGATATGGGGAGAAAGGTCCATGGGTATTTGGAGCTTGTGGACTAGAGGGGTTATGACGGGCCATGGATTGATGAACTTGGTTGATTACCCCTTCAGGTAATGTTTGTGAATTGATTAACAAATGGGTACTCTGTGATTAGGCATAACTCATCCCTCATCCTCCACCTTGTTCATATGACTGTCCTCTGTATGAAGTTGGGGTGTTGAAGAAGAACTGGTGCTGGCCCATGGAGTTGCTTGCCTGAGTCATATAGGTTGACATGCCGAATGTGGTTGACATGTTGGAGTAGCCGATGTGGGAAGAATGTGCTTCTGATGTCATGGTTCAGCCTTCTTTGAGGATCCACTTCTCAAACTATTACAAGTACTAAAAAGGGAAATTACAGACTCTATATGAATTCTAACTTCTAACTTATTACAAGTATCTAAAGAAGTTACAAACTCAATGTAATGGGATACAAGGAAAAAAAATTTTAACTTTGTTCAATAAAGAAAATAAAGACCCACGGATGCTATTTTGAAATCCTTGTAACCTATATACGCAATCAAAGCCAAACCATCCTACATACATGTCACCCAGAACATAGCCTGCCTGACATCACCTATGCGGGCGACATCGAGACTCGTCGCTGGTTAACATGCAGGGGACAATGACATCGGTTAGACAAGTGGTTAATGTGCCTATTCTTTCCAGTAGCTGAGATTTGTCCTAAACAAACTGCACGTCAAACAAGTTTCAGACCAAAACGTAGATTTGACTTGTTTAAGTAGTTAATTATTGGATTAATTAACCTATGTTCCCTCAACTTGTTGGGTTCCTAGGGCAAGGGGAAGGCTTTTCTACAAGGTTCTAGGGTTACACAATGGGATTTTAACTCTTCAGATGCCACTCTTGGACCTTTAAGAGGTCCACAAAGAGGGCTCACGTTGTGGATTTGTCTCTTTAAAGAGGGGCTCACAACAAAAGATTCTGTCCTTAAGATTAGTTTCTTAGCAAACCACAAAGTAGTAAATAAACAAGAAATAATAAAGTGTCAAGTAACTACTAGGAATATTACTAACTTAGGGAGAGAGATGGAGTCAGAAATATACCCTTAGGACACCTTAAGTTCTCTATCTAGTAATCACAACCAAACACAAAGCATGAGAGAGCAACTTGTGCTACCCCGGTTTACTTAGCTTGATTGTTCTAACTAGAAAGAGGTTTCCAAGGAACTCTTAACTTTATTGTAAAATAATTATTTTCCACCCTATTGATGAACAGAAAATAAACCTACGAACCGTAAAAAAAAAAAAATACAAGTGGACAAGATATATTTGTTATTTATTTATTTGTTTTGCTACTACAGGCCTAAAACAATAACATAGACAAGAAAAAAACCAAAAAAGCTTGCAGAAAATAGTGTCCAGGCACCACCGACGAATGGAAAGGCGTCGGCTGATGTCGTCGCCTCTCATGCGGCGAGTCACAACGCTTGACGGATAGGCGATTGGAACTATATAAGATGCCTATTTACAAGAAAAAATTGGGTAAAAGGTCTTGTCATTGTGAAACCCTACGCGCACAACTTCCTAGACCTAAAACAACACCTAAATCAAAAATAAATGAAAAGAGAAGGGAGAAACTGACTTACATTGCACAAGGGTTGGCTTAAACCGATCCCATCGTGATCACCAATTTTCTATGGATGGTGAATTTGGGGTTAATGTAGAGCCATCATCGTGTCCACTCACATTGTCGTCTCTTTTGTGATCACCACTTATCCTTTGTTGATGGTGCCAGCTGACAAGATGCCTACGGGAGATTTGCGATTGTGGTCGTAGTATGGGTTCTCGGTTCACTAGGTCAGCAGCAAAATACTACCCAACAATGTCCTTGTGCTATGCAATATTCTTCCCTTCAAAACAAACAAACAAGAGATTTGGATTAGACTAAGTGTAGTAACGATGTCAAAAAAATAACAAATAACTTGATAAAATAAAACTAATACTAACCAAAAGGTTGTCTCCAACATACATATGCCATAGGCCTATTCTATGAATGCAGTGATTATGTAAAAAAAATGAATATTGGAAAGAATACTCTCTTTCACCCTCGTGTTCTTTGGTGTAGAGTAAAGGAAGTGGAGGTAGACGGAACTTCGAAGGTACGCTTTAGCTTTGGACAAAATAGATCTCTATGGATTTAAGCTTTTTCCATGGGGATTTGGACAGAGTGGAAGAAAGGCTACGGCTCTCTCTCTCTCTCTCTCAGTGTTTTCTCTCAAGATCTCACTCCTTTCTCTCTTCTAGGATTTCTAACTGACTCTTAGGTTTTTTGAATTGCCTCCTAGGATTTTGAAATTGCCTTTCCTCAAACTCTTGACCTAAGGGTTTATTTATTTATAGTTTGAGGACACTAGATCTCGTCAAAGACGAGTGGCAGTTCAAGAACCAAGATCAAAATTGTTAAAAATGGAAAAAAAAAATATCTTTTTAGTTGTCATCGCCCATGGAACTAGTGACAGAATCATTACGTCGTCACCAATACAGGCAACAAGGCTGTAGATTCCTATTTCTCTTGATGAGGTGAATCAATACCTTAAAGACAACGATATTTTCCACGTCAACTAGTTGCCATTCGCACAAGCACGAGCAACTAAAAATGTAAAATTTTGAAAATTAAGATTCCAAAATATCTTCTTACGAATCTATTAACCAATAACAATCAAATCGATGATTTAAAATCGACTTTGTAATAGAAAAATTTTAAATAAATTCAATTTCAACTTAAAATGTTAAGTAAATCAAATTTGAAAATTTAAATCTCCCACAATTACGAAAATATCAGTTAAAATCAAGGATATATTAGATTAAACATAGATTGGCAATCATCCAGATATTTTAGATTTTATCTTTATTTTTAAGCATTACCTTGAATTAAATATAGTTACAACATTAAAAATGTGATAACTTATCATAAAATCTTATTTTTAGGGGAAAAAAGATAAGTAATCTTAATTATGATGTCATCCACATTTTTAGAATTTTCTTAGATTAATTGGCATTTATAATGATTTATATGATGGCATATATATATTTAAGTGTTAGAAAATTATAGAAATTATAATTATTATGAAAAAAATCATGATAATATTTATAAACATCCCATATATCATATTAAAGCTTGGGATGACAAATTATGTGAAGAAACATCCAAGATGCTCGTCCCTAGCTTTTGTGGCCCCAAGAATTATCTAGTCATCTCTCTCAATGGTGATAAGATGCATTACCTTCTGAACTGGAGACAAGTTCCGTCGCCTGTCACAAAGACAACATCCTGGTCTTTTACATTTTACCTCCTGTCTTTTAATTTAATCCATAGAAATACATTAAAAACCCTGAAATACTTCAAACTTTCCATGAAATCATAAATACATCTTCTTTAAGATTGAAATACTCAAATCTACCACCAATTTGAGTAAGGCGGGAGTGCCAACTCTGCCACAGCTGATAACTCACACCGGAAAATATTCAAACGGACTCGAACCTGTTACAAATTCGAGTGTGTTAGCTCTGTAACAGCTAATCAATTAGCTTCTAATTGGTCCAAGATAGGTAGGGGGTTGACCCTAATCAATTAGCACAAACCAAAAGTCAAGAAAGTATTATAAGTCTTGTAGGGGGGGTGCAAGTGCACAATTAAATATCCCTAGTTCTTGGGAGCAAGCTCCACGAATTACTTTCCTAGACACCATTAACTAATTATAATTGTAGAGAGTAAATCTCAAAATGTGTGTTGTCTTAATTAAGTTGTAATCCTTAGGGCTAATGTCTTATTAATTTTAGATTTGTGTTCTTAAGACACTTGGTTCTTTCCTTAGTCAAGGAAGGGTGATTAAATCCCCACCTTATCTTAATTGAATTATATTAATTAGTACTATGAATTGAAACCCTCCCTAAACCCACCTCCACACAAGAAAGTTTTTTAAACAAACAAGTTGTTCAATTAGATTAAGTGCAAGTGAGCCTAAAAGAGAATCTAGTCAAGCATCAATAACTTGGCTCACTAAACATGGCATGTGCAAGTGATTTTGTCCTAAATGCAGTAAGTTTCTAATAGATTAGTAATTGAGTGTGTTTTAGGGTTTTTTTTTTCATGGAGGTTCAAACCAAAATATTCTTTGTAAGTCAAGAGTTTTAAAAATTAATAATCAAAAGCACAATCAACATGTAATCACAAGAAAAGAAACCTTATTCATGGAGTACAACAATTCTAGCGATCAAAAAAAGATAAAGCAAGAATAATTTTCAAGATCCTAGCGTGCAATTCTAATAAACCGGAGGGTTAAAGAACACTAACCTACACTTCACAATGTAGGAAGTGGACCAATTGTTGCATGAAGCCACTACAAACTTGAATCTACAACCTATACACTACAAACTGCAATGAGTTGTTAGTTGTTTGTGAGATGCACAAAACTAACTACCAAGGCACTGTCCAAACTGAGACGAAACAGCAAGGTTGCTGTCCCAAAAGTGTCCTCCAATCATAAGAGAAAGCTACCAAATGTGTGCTAAAGTTGAGAGGAGAAGAGAACTTAGAAATTGCTCAAATCGATTGTATATAGCTTCTATATGCCAATGAATGCAAAAACTCAATAAAATGATTTTTTTTAATTTAATACGACTTCAAAGAGTAAAAAAATATGTCAAATAGAAATGCAAGTGCAAGTCCCTAGCAACAATGTCAAAAGCTTATTCAATATAAAATTGAAGAAACTTTAAATCCACAAGTACATGGTACCAATACGTAGGAAGGGCAAGTGGAAGTCGAACCACAGAGACTTGATCTCGTTTCTCAGAACCTCGACGTGAGTATTGAATCGAAGAAGAACGTAAATCAATGGAGAGATTTGCTTACAATCGTTCAATGAAGAACATGAAATCGAATAAAACAAGCGACCTTCTTCATAACTAAGAACCATGAGCAAGGGGAAGAGAGGTTAAAGTAGTAGAGGAAAAGTTGACTACATTAATGAAAATAAGATAAAAACTAGATAAACAAGACTATAGGAAATTATTCATTATGAAAGTAATAACATGATTAAATCTAAGCTAATAATAAAAGACAACAATTAAATTAAAGGAGGTAGAAGAAATGAAGAAGAACAAGAAATCTTTTGAGGGAACCTCATTATCATTGCTTAAATTTGGAAATTAAAAAACTTACATAAAAGTAAAAACAAGAAGAAAATCTACATCCTAAGTTGCACGAGAGAGTTTGTCCCCTCCTTGTTAAGAGAAGGGATTTTAAATAGAAAAAGGGACAGCAAGGGGACTGTAGTTGGCTAACCTTATATTGGTTTCTTTCCTTTCCTTGACGTCAATGTTGACTAGAGAATGGTTTTTGTAGTCCTTGTTTGTTGTTGATTTGTCTCCTTCATGTTTACAACAAGAAGAGAGATTATAACTGTTGAATTTGATTAACCACTATTGATTGATATCTTACATGATTTGAAGGGTAATAAGAGAAGTTATAGTTGTTGAATTTAACCAACCAATATTAATTGATATCTTACTTAATTTTGATGACAATAACTTCGATGGAGTTAACATAATGTTTCAATATCTTGATTTAAAAAAACTTCTATTGTGTGAGACAAAACCAACGAGTGTGTGATAGAAAGCTAAGCTTGCACACTTCTTTCCTTTTTCTTACTTTTTCTTCAATCTCATCTTCACATCATTGATGTCAAGCATTAATTTTCAAATTAAATCTCAATCCTTGATTTCATGTGAACTTTGATTGATTCTCTAGAAATCACAAATTACATCACATTGTTGATTTTACGTCAACTAAATGTTTTTAATTAATTCCTTGAGTTAGATCAAAAGCACATATATTTATGTAAATAAATCTAATAATTAAATTTACTAAACACATAATTATGCACTCATCCAAAACTTATTTTGTTTTACATCTTATGCTAGCTAAAATATTATTTACTTTCTTAATATTAGTTTCATCATTTGGTTGGTTTCTGCCAAATTCCGAATATTTTAATTGAATACATCTACAAAAAATTTCTAATAAAATACGAAGAAATACAATTGAAACATTTAGTAAAATGCCTACACTTTTACTTGAACCATGATATCTCACATATGAACACCTAGAGAAAATGTTTAACAAAGAATGACAAAATACATATATTAGTAAAGATGCCAACTTATTACATCAAAAAACCTATGAAGGATAAATTAACTGCTCAAGCCCTTCAAGGGACAAATTACAGAATATACAATACACTGAAAACAAAAGCCTAAAAATAAAGGTCCTCCAAAATCTAAGCTCGGTTAGAGACATCCAGATCCGTAGAATTTTCATATTCACCGAGGAAAAATGAATGATTACTAGCAAGGCTAAATGCTGGCGCTTACAAAATGCATCAGGTTGGCTAACTTCAGTGTGCATCAGGTCGGAGGGAAAAATCTGTTGAGGTTAAATGGCAGGGTATAAAACTCTTCGTTCCTGTTGTCTCCTCGGAATGTTCGGAATTTGACCCACCATGGCATACCCCTGTCTTTTTTGGACTTTTCCACTTCCAATGTGTTGTCCAGCAACACTGCTACAATCAGCCCAACAGTCGGAGGGGACAAGAAGATTGTATTTACGAACCCATTAAACTGCAACCACCAATAAGATACATACTTAAATAATAAAAAAATACAAACATACAAATCGAAATAGAGGTAAAGAAAGAGACGTATGAATAAATGAAACCTCCATGGTAATAGTAAATTTCCAATCTCAAATGGATGATCTTGGGGCTGACACCAATCAAGCATTTTAATATGTATGCATGCAAGCATTTACGAGCAGTTAATTTATCCTTCATAGGTTCGTAATCAAAATTTTCAGTGTGACAATAAAGTTTGAACTCTTTTAAATTTGGTTTCATAATAAGAGTAATCAGGTCTAGAAGTGACTAGCCTTGTAACCAAGCGTGACGTTGCATTTTACAACCACAGGATCCAACAAATTGTTGATTCATATCTAAGGATGGTCAAGAACAACGAACTGAAGAAGTCATCAAAATGAAACTTTGCATTAGACACCATTTTTCATTGTGTCACACAAGAAACACTTTGGTGGTTGATCCAATTACAATTCCAAAAACAACCATACAAAGATTTAATATACAATTGTGACCATTATTGCATGACATGTATAGAAATTTTTATAGAAGATCCATCGCTTTTTCCCATATCCAACTTTAATTCTTATAATTTTATATTCCATGATTTCTAAACACTATTTGCATTAGAGATAAACTAGATTGATTTGAGATAAACTTAAGATAAAATCTATTTGTTTTGAAGTTAACTTGCAACACTATCGCTAATTTGATGAGTTTACCCCATAAAAGTAAATACAAGTGGTGGAATAAGGATTTTATGCCTACTCAACCGCAAGTCATCACATTCACCTGCTTCTAGCAAACCATAATTCATTGAATATTAATGCAAAAATTTGAATTTCTTGCATCTAATGGTAGATGTAAAACTAGCAATGCTAGAGCCATTAGACGTTCTTTTTCCACTTATTACAAGGAACAAATAAGGTTCAGTCGTTTTGATCAAGTAGCCTCATAGATATAGACAATTACAAATCATTTATAAATTCGAAAGTTCAATCTTAAGCCTATGAACTGTAAAGAGTAGTACATAAATATACACATCTAATGAGTTTTTTTATATATGAACGTCTAAAGCTAAATCTAATTGTTAGATATAGGTTATTAGATGTTGATTATCTCTTATGTGGATATATGATATATGAATATCCGTATAAAGGATAGACCATATATACATATATATATATATATATATATGTAATAACAATGATTATGGAATGATGAATAATTCTCTTCCTAATCTCAATATGGTACCAGAACTCAGGAATATCAAACCCTAACCCTCTTCTTCACTCCCAATCTCAACCACCGTCGACTAGAGATTTTTTCCAGCCAAATTGCTGACGTATCGTGCTCCTATTGCCACCTACCGGCCTTCCACCACCTGCCCAGCCACCCGTCCACCTTCCATCACCTCCCCAGCCACTCACCGGCCTTTTGCCGCCTACCTCGACCCACCATTGTGTCTCCAGCATCCCACCGGCCCTCCAACACCATGCCAACCACCTTCCAGGCATCGCCCAACCTTCGACAACCCGTCCTTGATGTCCTATCGACCCTCAGTTGTCCTCCTATGGCAATCGACAACCAAAACAGTCTAGCCGTCAGTTCCTATACCATGATATACGCTGTCCATCTTTCCTCATTCAAGTTTTTGGCTCTAGGATTGTCTATATGTCCTAGTTTTGCTCCAAATAATTAAATTTTCCCTAAGAACAGATTTCTACAACTATTTTTGGTGTTTTCCAAAGATTACAGCAATATTTGTCCTTGCTTTCCCCCTTTGTTTGTTTCAATCAGACCGGATATCCTGCTCATATGGCTTTTTCTCGTGAGACAGGTGAAAAATCTCTTTGGAACGTCTATCAAGTTCAATACAAGGAATTTTCTTCTCTGGTCACAAACATTGAGACCTTTCTTGGTACACATCAGAAGACAACTCATCTCACTATTGATCCGCAAATGCCAAAAGCACTACTTATGAAGGCTGACTCGTCAGATGACTATACCATCATATCACGGCTTGTTAATAATATGGAGGATATATCTAAAAGTGTCACGATATTATGTCCAATCAAGAAGATTTGGAACACTTTACATAGTATGTATAACATGAAAAAAACATTTCCCGTATATGTAAGATCTATGAACAACTATTTATCCACAATTACGAGGTCCATTCTGTTTAAGAATTTTAGAGTTTACATATTTACTAGATGAATTGGAAGTATGTCAACCTTGGCTTCTCAAATCCATGGTACAATCCTCAACACAAACTCTTCTCTCTCGTCTACCCTTTCTTAAGCACTACGCATCTCGATTGCTACTCCTGCTCTAGTCTAATCAGCCTTAATTACCTCTACCAGAGGTCGTGGTCGTGGCAAATTGTCAGCTGAAGGACGTGAATATCACAAGTGTGATCACTATGGTAAGACCAATCCTACCTCAGATCGTTGTTAGACCAAGTTCTTGCTACTATATTGTATTTATGGATGATTATTCTAAAATGCCTTGGATTTGTCTTCTAAAGGATAGACAACATGTTCTTAACATTGTCAAAAAAAAATTCTGAAATAATAAATCATTTTTCTATTACTCCTAAGATTTTTTGAACTTACAATACTTTGAAGTTTATTCAAAGTGATGCACAAAATTATTATGCTTCATTGAAAATTCTTCATCAAACCTTATATTCCTACACTTCTCAACAAAATGGATTAACAGAACATAAGCATCGACACTTACTAGATGTCACCCACACTCTATTTTGTTGCAGATGAACATACCCAAGTCGTTCTAGTCATGTTGTCCTTATTACCATCCATCTTATTAATAGGATGCTTTCTACAACTCTTGGTGGTGAGACTCTTTTAAGGCGTATGTATCCTGATAAAGAGTAATTCAGTCTTCTACCAAAGATGTTTGGATATGTTGCATACGTCAAGGATCTCAGTTCAAGGCTTAACAAATTAAATCCCCGTTACCTCTGGTGTATGTTTATGAGATACTCAAGAATCTAAAAGGGATACCATTGTTATCACCCTCCCTAGTTATTGTTCTTTTATCTCTACTGATGTTACCTTTTAAGAGTCTTAAGTCTTATTTTGATTCTAAGTAAACTCCTACTAATCCTACTACTACACCTATTCCCCAGCCTGTTAGGATTGTGCATATTGAGGAAGGGCTCATGACAAATCCGTGTAGGTAACGATGACTCGTCTACTACAAGTATATCATCGACGACGACATATGCATCTGTCAACTCAGACTCAACCATCAATCTCCTCTACAGGTCTTCCACCCTCAGACCAGAATATACCAATTGTTCTACGAAAAAGTACTCGATCTTCTACTGTCCATCTTATTTCTACATTTGTTATCTAGAATTATCTTCACTCATCTTTTCACTAGTTTGCCTTATCTATATACTTAGAATTTATACCTAAGAACTATCAAGAAGTATTGCTCTTACCACATTAAAAGGTAACTATAGATGAGAAAATGTAAACAGTAACAACTCATGACACAGAGAATTTGATTGCCCAATCCAAAGGAACTAGCATAGTTGGCTGTCGATGAATATTCACTATCAAATACATGCCAGATGATTCATTAGGCAAATACAAGGCACAATTGGTGGCCCACAGTTTCACAATTTCTATGACATTGACTATGACTAAACATTTTCACCAGTAGTTTAGCTTAATTCTATAAATGTGCTTTTATCTGTTACTATCAACAAATCATAAAATCTCTATCAACTTGATGTAAAGAATGTCGTTCTTTATTGCAATTTAGCATAATAGGTCCACATGGAACAACTTCTAGGATATATTACTTAGGAAAAGAACATGTGCCTTCTTAGGAAAGTCATATATGACTTCGAATAGAGTCCAATAGCCTAGTTTGGCAAATTCAACAAAACAATGATGCGATTTAGCTTCAAAAGATGTACCATAAACCATTCAATGTTTATTAGGCAAAGCACCAGTGATTGTTTGCTATTGACAGTATATGTTAATGATATCATATTTACAAGGAGTGATACTACAGACATCAGGAAAACCAAATAGTATCTACACTAACATTTCACTATTAAAGATATGGATCATCCTATATTAAAGAGAAGATGATATTGTTCTAAAGGAAATATACACGTGATCTTCTCCAAGAGACACATCTTATTCAAACCAGAAAGTACTCCTATTGATTAGACACCAACTTTTTAAGATAGCTCTACAAGCATATATAAGGACACTGGTAGATATAGATGACTGATTGAGAAACTAATCTACTTGACGATGACACATCTAGATATTTCCTACGCAATTGAACTTCTCAATCAGTTCATACATGAACTCAAGGAAGTACATTAAAAAGATGTCTTACATGTAGTCACATATATTAAAGACATAGTAGGAAGAGGACTGATCTATAAAATTCATGATAGTCTGGATATTAAGGTATATTCTGATTCTAACTATGTAGGAGACAAGGATGACAAAAAATCTACATCCAATTACTATATCTATGTTGGAGGAAACCTTATAACTTGGAGAAGTACAATGTAGAATATTGTATCGAGGTCAAGTACACAAGCCGACTACCGTTCCATGAATCAGACAGTTTGTGAAATGGTCTAACTGAGATCCTTCCTGTCTAATAAGCTTTACTTACCAGTAAAAACACCAATAACAATGCATTGTAACAATCAAGTTGCAATCGTTACTGCAAATAATCCTATCTTTCGTGAACGCATTAAATATATCAAAGTAGACTATCATTATGTGTGTAACATAGTAATGAAAGGGGTTTTTTGTACACCTTATACTCAGAAAACGAAGCAATGGACAGATGTCTTCACTAAAGGATTAAGTATTGAGATATTTAACTCTTTATATAACAAACTAGACATGATTAATATCTATACTCCAAGTCGAAAGAGAGTGTTAGACGTAGACTACTAGATATTAGTTATCTCTTATGTGGATATATAATATATGAATATCCATATAAGGGATAAACCATATATATGCATGTAATAACAATAATTATGTTATGATGAGTAGTTCTCTCCCCAATCTCAACAGTAATAAGTTTTTTTTAAGCATCTTTTTTTTATTGTCGCATATTATACTTGATGTGTTGAATTAGTGGAATCATATGGGTAAAATATAAAAAGAACTTTTAATTGTTCTGGGTTCATGTGGCCAAAGTCATACGGTGGGACTTAGGTTGGTTGTTGTTGTGTACAGGTGATGTCCATTGAGCAAGCTAAAAGTTTCAGTTATTTCCATGCTCAAGGATATATTAGCAATGGTAATCAGTATCCAACATCATGCATTTTATTGCAATGTGTGAAAGGATACATTTTCCTAGAAAGCCCCTGTAATAAAGACCAAAACTAACTAATAAGGATCGGAGACTGCGCAACACTACATTGAACGCTCACCGAAAAAGCCATGCATTTTAAAAAAAACTATATAATAATTGAGGGTTGATGCTTTCATAAATAAAGCATCAATACCGTAAGGGCTTCTCCACAACCTTAAAACAGTAACTGAAGAAGAAAACACTTGTTACGCTTTCCTATATCTCACAGACATCTATTGAGCGAATGGAAGAAGTTTAGAGTTAAAAACAATGATGGGTACTTCTAAAAGAGAAGACTCAGAATTAAGAATGTTCAATGGGCTGGGATTATTACTCACCCAAAGATTACAGTCAATTTAATTAAAACTTTAAAAACATAAACCGAGTGCAGTGTACGAGGGAGAAATTTGGCAAGGTATCAAGAAAAGGTTTGTAGAGAAACTGACCCATCCTGCATAAGTGTGAACAGGACCATGACCAGAAGTTAGAAGAGAATCATTGAAATATTGTGGAACAGATATTCCAAGGAACAGTGAGAGCCCAGTGATGATAAGATTTCTCATAGAGTTCATGTTAGTGAACTGAAGGAATGATAGGCCAACAGATGCTGCAACAAGAAGAAACAAATGTAAGGATCATTGAACAGAAAGTAGAATCACATCAAAGTCAAATACTCACCCACTAGACCAAAAAGGATGCAATATAATGCAGCAAATATGGGAAAAGGAATGGATGCGAAGACAGCTCCAAATTTTCCTGACAAAGGTAAGCACTTGTAAGAGAGAGCTACACAAAAGGAGCATCTATTGTTGTACATAACAATACCTAACATTGAGAAGAATATCATAAAACCAGCTGAGATCTGAACAACTCTGCGACTACCAACTCTCGTCAATCCAAGAAGCCCCACATTCTCACTGAAATCAAGTGTACCAATTTTATTGAGTGTTAAACTAAAACGTAATCAAACATTGGTGGATCAAAACAATTTTCTCATTCTTACACAGATACTGTGGAACCTGTCCCTGTTCCATAGAGACCATCAAGCAGTATGCCTATTCCCTGCACAAGTGAGACAAATATTAATGCACAAAAAAAAACATTCAGACACATAATGAACACAGAATTTACGTAAGATAAGGGAAAAAAACAATTTCTAAAACTTGGGTACTTCATATGCCTAAAACTACTAGGAATCTACAATAAGAAAAACTAAAATTTCTAAGCTTACACACAATAAATCAAAAATCAAATTCCCTCTAGCTTCCTGAGATAAGATTGTTTTATCATTATTGGCATTGGATTATAGATTCTACAAATTGCATGAGAAATTTATCCTAAGTCTATACCAAGCTGCTTAAAACTGTGACTCATTTTCAGGAAAGAGTAGGATGATTCAATTAATAAACTAAAAATCATCTCAAGGATGCATACAAGAAAAAAATAAAAACAAAAAATAACAAGAAGTACATCTGCACCTAAGAATAATGAAAAACCATTTCCTCTATTAAATAAACCAAAAATCTCCAAAAAGAGCAAGAATGATGTTAAAAAAAATCATTTGTCTCTCCAAATAGCCTGGCAGACCAACTAGATGAGAAGAACACGATGCTTGGCAAGAGTCAGCTTCCTCTTGGGCATGATGATAGTCTCCTCCAAAAAAGGACCCCAGGACTGCACCACCTGCTCCTCAAACAAATCAAATTCTCTGTTCCTAAACCCTGTGGCTGATCTGGCACTAAACAAACAGATGCTCTATAGTTTCGACATCTTCAGTTTTTCACACATAAGACAGCTGAGATCTTCCATCTGGGCCCACTTGCTTCTATAAGCCTTCATGACCAATCTTCCTCTACCCATCAGCCACATGAAAAGTTTTATTTTCAAGGGAGCTTTGCTTTAACTCCATACTGTTCCCAATAAAGGAGCTTTCTAGCAACGCTATGCTGTGAATCTCCTGGACTTCTCTAACTCCCATCACAGGACACCATCATCTCCAGCAGAAGCTGCTTACCTTCCATGTTTGACATCAGCTTGATGGCCTCATCCATGTCCTGTCCTTGAAGGTTCTCCTCAATCACAGGTCCCATGCCCATTGATTGTCCTACAGGGATCCAGCCTCCCCCACTTTCACATGCAACACATCAAGCAAAATTATGTTTTACTCATTCTTTTCATTGGTTCAGTTAGTGATTGAATGGGATTATGGGTGGCTATTTACCTCAAGCCCGTACTGAACAGGGTTGTATTCTTATCACAATCATCATGTTAGTAACGTAAATTCAAAATATAATGAGGACATGAGATCCCAAATAGTGATACTTTTGTACTTGGAAACCATTATAAACAATGTTGGAGTTATTGAAAGGATATTCCTCATTAAATCAGCACACGATGGACAACAGTTGAAAGCACTACAAAGGGCCCTATTATTATACATATCTACAGACTACAGCAAGGTGATAATGAGGCTTGATCTCAGTTAACTTGAGCAAATATGTCACCTCAGTCCATACAAAAATAAAACCAAATTGTATTATTTATTAACTTTCAATAACTGCATCTTTGGAGAAATAAATAACTGCACATTTTTCTATAATCAAATTTCTGTACAACTTAGCTCAAATATATCTGTGGTACGATGCCTTGCACCTGTAGTTACATGAAATTCAATAGCCAGTTATTACAATCAACAACAACCATACCTTAAACCCACACCAAGTTGGGTTGGCAACATGAATCTCTCACCATTTAGCTCTATCTATTGCTAATTCCTTAGTTAGATTATGCACGTACAAACCCTCTTCTAACATTTCTAAACATGTGAATTTAGGTCTTCGTGGGCACATTCTACCCTATCGACATTAACTAGTTCTTGCTTTCTTACATGTGCCATTGAAGGTTTTCTTCAAATATGTCCAAACCTTCTAAAGATGAGGACTCTCCTTTTATCATCAATTGGTGCTACCCCTACCATATTTCGAATGTATTTATCTCTTATCTTTTTAATCCCTCTTCGGATGTAAAATAAAAAAAAGTAAGAATAAGTAGAAAATAGTATAAGTATTCAAATAGTAGTGCTATTTGATTTGAAAATGATGTTCTTTTAATATAAATAAGTGTGTAAAGGAGAAATTTTAATTGATTGAAAAATAGAATAAGTGTTCAAATAAGTGAACAACATGTACATTAGTGATAATTAACTAAATTATCAAAATATATATCTAATTTCAAACATGTATACACATTAAACATATTTTACAAAAGCATCTACCTAGATAACACGACAGAATAATTTTATTCTAGCCCTACTACAGAATTACAATTTTAGAATAAGTAAACAAGAATAAAAATACTATTCCAAATTTATTCAGATTTTTACAAAAACAAATGGAATAGTAATTCCTATATCCGAGTTTATTAAAGAGGGTCCTAAAGTATTCTCACTCAGCCATCTTAATACCCGTGTTTGAGCAATACACCAAACATAACAGGAACAGCTCATAAATGTCTTATTAAATATTTGTTTTAACTTCATAGGTATATTTTTTTATCTCATAAAATTCCAGAAACACATCACCATTTCAACCATCATGCTTTAATTCTAAATGCAAAATCCTTATAAATATATCCACTTTTACTAATTATAGATCCTAAATATCTTAAACAATCACATTTTAGAATATCATGTCCATTTGTTACACCCATCGTTTCAAATATCAACATGGTTTCGTATATTTGGGAAACAACATGTGGGGTGTTGTTATTGAGGGATAAAAAAGCATAAACTCTTATTACATGAAAAGAGTTACATATATATAGAGGGTTAAGGGACCTAAATAGATATTCAACAATCCATTAACCCATATACTCAATAAGACTATACTCTAACACTCTCCCTCAAGTTAGAGAATACATATCAAAAAAACCCAACTTGGTACATAGATATTTGAATACCCCAACACTCAGACCCTATGTGAAAATATCAACTAGCTGCTCAGACAAATGAGTATGTGGAGTAAAAATGACTCCTTTCAATACCATATCTCGTACATAATGATAATCAACCTCGACATACTTGATACGCTCATGGAATGTAGGATTGCTGATAATGAAAATGACTACTTGATTGTCACAGAACATAAGCATTGACACCTCAAGAAAGAAGAAATCTAATCCACATCATCTCACCTGTGGTCTGTGCCATGGACTTGTACTCTGCCTCTGTACTCCACCTCTGCACTGGAATGTGACACCACATTTTGTTTTTTGCTCTTCCATGTGACAACATTTCCTCCTACATAGTACAGAAGCCTAAAGTAGACTTCCTATCCTCTCGATCTCCTGCATATCCTAAATCTGAGTACGCCACAACATTCACATGGTCATTCTTTTGATAGATAAGACCATTCCCTGGAGAACTTTTCACATAGGAAAGAACCCACAAGGCTCCACTCTAGCGCACCTTTCTTGGTTTATGCCTGAATTAACTCAATAAACTGACAACATATGAGATATTTGACCCGATCACTGTTAAATATATGAACTTGCTAATCAACCTCCTATACTGCCCTAAGTCCCCCAACAACTCAGAACTGATATCCTAAAAGGGTAGTGACTGTTCAATTGAAGTGCTCTCTGACTTGCATCTCAAAAGTCCTATCTCCTGAAGAAGGTCAAGTACATACTTTCTTTGGAATAATATCAGTTTTCCATTAGTATAGCCAAACTCTATATCAAAGAAATACCTTAATTTGTCCAAATCCTTAATGACAAAATGAGATGCAAGGTATTCTTTTACTTCTTTAATGCCTCCATGGTCACTAGCAGCCACCCAAATATCGTCTACATAGACCACAAGTAGCACACATCCCTGATGAGATCTCTTGTAGAAAACTGAATGATCTACAACACATTTTTTGAACCCTCCATTCAACATTACATAGCTGAAACTCTGTTTTAGGCCATAGATTACCTTCTTGAGCTTGTAAACTCTATGCTCCCTCTAAACAACATACCCTATAGGTTGCTCCATAAAGACAGTCTTTGTAAGAACACCATACAAGAAGGCATTTCTAACATCTAACTGGCACATCTCCTAAGAATGATTGATAGCCACATATAAAACAATTCTGATAGAATTAAGGTAAGCCACTGAAGAAAAGATCTAATCATAGTCAATGCCATAAGTCTGAGTAAATCCCTAAACTACTAATCTGACTTTGTATCGATTAACTATACCTTTTGCTTTGTATTTGACAATATAAACTCAACAACAGGTGACTATATGAGCTTCCACAGGTCGGGTCACCAACTCCTAACTGCCACGAGCTACTAAGACAACTATTTCTTCATCCATTGTTGTCTTCCATTGAGGGAGTACAAGAGCTTCCTAGCAATTTCTAGGAATAGACTCAGAAGAAAGCAACCATGCAAAGGCACAGAACTCTGAATGTAAAGAATCATGGACAACAAAATTAGAAATTTGATAAACGATGGAGAAACAACTACCTTTTCTTAAAGCAATGAGCAGGTGTAAGTCACTGAGAGCTGGATCTGCATTCGAGGAAGAAGCTGGTTCTGTCATTGGTGGAGGAGGTGGTCACCGACGACGCTAATACACTTGCAAAGGGGGCTACTGGAGCTAAATGAACAACGATGGGTAGAGGAACAGACGTGATTATCAACGATGAAAGGGCATACTCCTCCTCAGTACCAGACTCCCCAAAGTATGCCAAATACTAAAAAAAAAATGACATTAGCAAACACGAAATATCTACCAGAAAGTGAATGAAAATACTGATATCCACGTTGAGTTCTAAAGTAACCCACAAAAACACACTTGATTACTCTAGGAGAGAGTTTATCAAGTCCAAGTGAAAGATCCTAAACAAGTACTACATAACCAAAGACCTTAGATGATAAGGAGAACAAAGTGGCATCTTTTTGAAGACACCAAAGGAGAATTTCTCCCTTAAGAGGTGTGAAAGGCATTATGTTGATAAGGTAGGTGGCAGTAAAGACCGTAATCAAACTATAAGTGTTTAAGAACCTTCATATGTAGCATGATGGTTCGTGTGACATCAAAGATGTGTCTGTGCTTATGCCCTGTCACCCCATTCTGTTGGGAAGTGTGAGGACACGTGATTTAGTGTATGATGCTAAGAGATGCACAATAAGATTCAACTTTATTTTGAGCAAAATCCAATGCATTATTTATACACAAACGCTTCAAAGTAATGCTAAATTGATTTTTTATTTCAGAAATAAAAGCATTTAGTATATTAAAAATATGACCACGAACTTTTAACAGATAAACCCAAGACATCCTAGAGAAATCATCAACAAAAATAATATAATATCAGTGACCTAACACAGACAAGACTCTAAAGGGACCCCAGATGTCACAATGCATTAACTTAAATAAAATAGAACTGGACGCAAAACGCAATTGTCTAAAAAAAGTACGATGATGCTTTCCCAGCTGACACGACTCACACTCAAACTAAGAAACAGTTATCTATGGCAAGACTTATTGTTGTTTTCTGTGAAAAGGGTGACCCAACCGGTAGTGTCACAGTGAAGACGACTCTGAAATGGACGTCACAGATGCTAACCCCTGAGGTATCTCGTCACTAACAGCAGATACACACCATTTCCATGCTCATGGCCCAAACCAATCCTCTTCTCCACCCGTTAATCCTTAAAAGTGTGGTGAAAAGGTAAAAAAGTCACACAATAAAACAATTATTTGGTAATAACACTAACGGAAAGAAGATTTATAGAAAAAACAGACACATATAAAAATTTATCAAGAGAAAACTGAGAAGAGGTCTGCATAATCCCTTCTCCAGAAACTAGACAAGACCTACTATCAGTAATGACTACATATCTAATATTAGACAAGTGTGATAGATAAGTAAAAAAAGTTTTTGTACCCAACATGTAGGAAGAAGCATCAGAATCAATTATCCAAGAGAAATTCCTAGAAGCCAGGAGAACACTAGTACTTGTATAAGTAAAATAAGAGTCAGTGACCTGTAACTATAGAAATTTGTCATAATCAACCTATGAGATGGTGATTGTCTGCTCTTCACTGATGGAAGTGGTTGATATAGACTCTGTAGTGACATATGCAGACAAAGAAGACGAAGATCGACCATATAAGTCCCAACATCACTCAATACGATAACCTATCCTACCACAATGGGTGCATCAAAACTATCCTCTAGAATTTGTGCGACCACAACCTCAAGAACCACCATGCCCTCGCCCACGTGTGGCGACCATAGCAAACTGATCTGAAATGAAATGAGTGGCTATGGAAATACGTAAAACCTGAGTAAAGGTAGTCTGTAGATCTGGCACACTGTTAGCCCCTAAGATCTATCCCTTAAATCGCCACTACAAGCTCCTTTCGATACTGTCTCATCTGTGTAATGTCAGTCGTCAAGAGTTAATACACTTTAAGCTCGTCTAGTAAAGAACGCAATAATGTGAAATCCTCTAGGACAGAATGATCCCCTTAACGAAGAGTAAACAGCTGCTCATATACCTCAAAAACTCTGGATATATTCTTCTCGTGACCATAAGTGAGACGTAGAGTATCCCAGATCTTCTTAACAGATCGTAACATCATAACTCCTCTAGCTACAGTAGACTCCATACTATTGATCATTCATGAAACAATGACAGCATCTTCTGCAAACCAATTGTCATAGGTCACATTCTTGCTATCCAATTGAGGCTAGGTAAGGTAAATTATTTCCCGATGTGCAATGATTGAAGTCTCAAAACTTTGTGTCTAAAGTAGATAATTTTTTGCCATTTAACTTTTCTAAAGTGCCATTAAGGTGTTTGATCAATAATTCACATGCAGCCATGATTAAAAAATATATATATACGGTTTAATTTTGCAAGACAAAGGAGATAACAATCTGATTTTACGTGTATAGGATGGAAACACAGCAAAAAACATCATCAGAAATACCAATACACAGTCCACAGGCACAAAACCGTGTAGATTTCACGTATTCACCACCCACACAGACAAGAAACAAGACTAGAGAAAGTCTACGACATGACCTGGACATCAAACGATGGCAAAACCGGACTAGACGACCCTCCGACGAGACTAAGGTCGTCGGAAACTCCACCAACGACTATAAAACTGGCCAACGGCGGCTACTGGACCAACTGGAGAGGCTGAAGAGAAGAAGAGGTGACAAGAGGACTGATGGACACGCCTGCTGGTTGACGACGACGTTGGAAGCTCGACAAGCGACGGTTCCCACAACAACGACGGCTGCTCCGACAAGGTGGGTTGGCCAACGACTGAGAGTGGAGGTGGAAGCTAGGGTTTAGGCTTATACTCTGATACCATGTTATTATTGAGGGACAAAAAACATAAACTCTTATTACATGAAGAAAGTTACATATATATAGAAGATTAAGGGACCTAAATGGATATCTAATAACCCATTAACCCATATACTCAATAAGACTACTCTAACATAAGGGAATATTTGGACATACAAGACGTCAAACTGCCATGTTGACCGAGTCAACACAGGCTATCTTTTATACTGAGGACCCAAGTTGATCGGCACAATTTGTTTTTAAGCCGACATGGTTGACATAGATTCCTACTACTGACTGCTACTTCTCATCCATACTACTTGTTACTTCTCCTCGCCTTTGTTGTTCACTTATTGTTGCTTGTGTAACATCCGTAAATTTATTTTGTAATTATTTACATTTTAATGAATTTATCCCTAAACGGGTGTTACTATTCCGAGACCCGTTTATGTGTTTTGTGATTTTGGACTTAGGCCTTGTGAAATAACTTCTATTTGTGTATTCCTATGCTTATTCCCATGTGGTTGACACTATGCATTATGACACTGTGCTTCTAGGTCCATGTGTAGATCCATGTGGGGCCCGTGTTTGTGGACTGCATGTTGTGGCTAGTGGCTGGCTCATGCTGGAGCCTGATAATTATGTTGTGCACGATGTGGCTTAGGAGCAGCTGGAGACGGGCGGATGCATGCGTGCATGCGTGGTAGTTGACCATGCGCGTAGCTACTCCCCATGCGTATATAGCAACAGTCAGAAGCTTCCGTTGTACCTCACCCTCCCCCGTTTCCCCACCTTTCTCCCTTCTCCTTCTTCATTCTTCTCCTCCTCCCTCAGGTGCACTCCTCCTCTCCACCTCTCTCCACTCTCGTCCTATTTTCCTTTTCCCCTCTTTCCCCACCCCTTCACCCTTCCCACCTCCCCTACCTCCTTCTTCCTCCTCTATTTCGTGCGATAATGTGAGAGAGAGAGAGAGAGAACAAGAGGCGAAAGTGGTCGTGTAGCTCAACATCGACGTGGCTAGAGCTCCAAAGGTCGAAAAGACTCCTGTGGTGCTCATGCACGCCAATGGTAGTCGGTGATTAGCCGAAGAGCAAGTTAGGTCGTTGGAGAGCTCATTTCAGAAACACACCTCACCCTATGTTATAGAAAGCATAAAAATAGTAAAAAATGATAGGAATGCATGGAATCTATGTCAATTTACATTCCTAAAATTTATTGTGAATTTATGTTGATTTATAATGAAATTTATCGTCATTTATGGTGTTGAGTGTTTTTGGATGGTTTTTGATCCTTATGGCTTCTCGAATTTATTTCTCTTTACATAGTGAATAGATTTTGATTTTATTTGTGTAGATTTGGAATAGACTCGAAGATCTACTATATATGTTTTAATTGGATTTCGTGACACTTATTTTAAAGATCTGCCTTTTGGTCTCATTTTAGACGATCTTACGAGTGGACACCTTAGACCGTTTTCTGATTTCGCAGAAAACGACATACCTAATCATTTCGGTATGCCATTTTTTTGTCCGATTGAGTCCTCTGGTTGAAATTTGATCGGTCGAATCTCCTCAATCTACTGGTTTTTGCTATGAGTGTTTATCATTGTCTCAATTCGATCGACCGAATTTATTCAATCTACCGAACTAGGAACTTTCGATCTGCTGTTTTGGATACTTACACCTATTTCGGTCGTCCGATTCTAATCGATCTTCCGATCCAAAAAATTTTGATATACTGAGCCCATTTCGATGTACCAAATCAGAACCCAGCTGTTTTATAAAATGTGATTCTCGTGGATTTTCCATATTGATTTGTTTTATCTATTTGAGATGGGATCGTAGGCCATCAATGGTGGTCTTATAGGACACCTGATGTGTCATTTTGTCAAGGATTTTGAATAAATTTCCAAAAATATAAAATGATTTGAAAATAATTCTCAAAGAGATGAGTTGATCCGTTTTGGAAAAATAATTTTTCTTCATTTTCCGTGTGTGGACTGAAACACCATGGGATCGCGTCGTTGGGAACAAGGAATGTGACGACATTCTCGGATGGTCTGACGCGTCTCCATGGTTGAGGTCGAAAGCCAAGATACTTGAGACTAAAGGTCCTCAGATCTTGGAAGTATAAGACTCCTTGACTGTTGTCTCGAGACTATAAGTTGATTAGATGATAGTGTATAAAGAGTAGAGATAACCCTCCTCATCACTGCATACAGTCCACCATAATATACTTTATTCACTTATAAAAGGCAAGATTCTTAGCAATGAATATGACAACTTAGTTGTCATAATGCATGTACAGAGAAAGTTGTATGATGAAACCAAACTCAGTCACACAAGGATTTAAACTATATCATCTCACATGTCGTTTGTACGATTTGTATCTAACTTCTGCACTCAATCGAGATACTACAATTTGTTTCTTACTTCTCTACGTAACTAAATTCCCTCTAATATAAGTGCAGTAGCTAGAAATTAATTTTCAATCCCCTTTGTCATCTATATAACTCAAATCCAAGTAAACCTCAACGTAGAGATGTCCATGTTTCTAGTAAAGTAAACCTTTACCTAGTACATTCTTTACAAAGGCCAACATACGTAAGGCCCCTTTCTAATGAACCAAGAAGACAAACTAACTCAACAATCCAACAATGAAGGAGATGTCAGGATGTATAACAATCAAATAAATAAACATCCCGATCATTCGTTTGTATTGCCTCACGTCCTTAAATAGCTCAACGGAGCTATCCCAAAACATTGATCAATTATAGTCCTCTTAGACTTGCAGTTTAGAAGTCCAAACTCTTGGAGAAGATCAAAAGCATGCTTCTTTTGGAACATAACTACTTTATTTTTGTTGTAAGTAAATTCTATTCCAAAAAATTATTAAGGTCTTCCCATATAATTGGTAATAAAGTGTTTCGTAAGATATTCTTTGATCTTAACAATCCCATTTGTGTCACTGTCAGTCAAAAGAATGCCATCAGCATGTACTGTATCACACATCTACCGATTCCTCGTTGAATGAACACTAAGTAATCTGTTACATAATGTCAAAATCCAACTCCCATGGCAATCTACTATATTTCTCTACTAGGCTTATGAGAATATTGTATGAGTTAGTGTAGTAAGGTAATTAGATATCCATTTATATCCTACCTTATATAAATATGTAATATGTTGATCCAATGGATATTGATCATTTTTCTCTCCCACTTTACATAATACCAGAGCATGGAAAATTGATTTATATGATTATCACACACCCAGATATTGCATTCATTGTTAGTGTATTCAATCAATTTATACACGAACCAAGAACAATACATTAACTAGGAACCTTACAAATGTTATCTTATATTAAGAAGACTCATAATAAAAGACTTGTTTATAAAAAGAATGATCATCTACGCATTGAAGCTTACTTAAACTCTGACTATGTAAGAGATAATGAATATCGAAAGTTTACTTGTGACTTACACTTATGTTAAAGGAAATTTAGTTACATGATGCTGTAAAAAATAGAATGTTATTTCTAAATCCAATGCTGAATCCGGATATCGATCTATAGCACAAACTACTTGTATGATAATATTGCTTCGCTCTTTCTCGAAAGATTTAGATTTCTTCGTTAACAATCCAACTTTCTATGAGTGCACTAAACATATAGAAGTGAATTGTCATTATGTATGAAATATGATGATACAAAAGATTATCTCTACTCCTTATAGAAAGTTTTCTGAACAGTTTGTAAACATCTTTACTGAGGACTAAGTACTGGGATATATGAATCTCTTTGTACCAAACTGAGTATGATAGATATATATGCTCTAGTTTGAGTAGGAGTGTTGGACTTATTAGAGTATTATATTAGTTAATGTAATAGAGTGACTAGATATTTATTTATATCCTATCCTATATAAATATGTAATACGTTGATCCAATGGATATAGATCATTTTTCTCTACCACTTTACATTCTCAAACCATGTTGTGGAACTTTATTTAAAGTCATAGATAGCTTTCTTTAGGTGGCAAACCTTATTCTCTCTTTTAAAAATATATCCCAGAGATTACTTCATACGCACCTATTAGGCAAGATCACTATACAGAAAAGAATATTTAATATCAGGTTGGTGTAGCTCCCATGCTTGATTGATAGAAATAGACAACAATATTTGAATAACATTCAGTCTCACTACAAGAGGAAAAGTTTATGCATAATCTATGCCTAAGGTCTGTGTGAAGTCCTTATACATCTAGAGCCATGTGGTTTATATTTAATGATATGAACCCATCTACATCCCACAACTGTAGCGTCATTTGGAGGAATAATCAACGTCTAAGTGTCTCGTGATAGTAATAGATGCACCTCCTCATCCATGTAGCTTTTCAATGTGATACTTACATAACCTCTATGTAATTCTTGAGAATAGACTTAGAAAAAATGGACAAAGCAAACTGACAAAAGACATGGTAAAGACAATCGTATGAAACAAATTATAAAATAAGATGAGCAATAACAAATCATTTAATTTTACGAAGAGCAAAAGAAAGACCAAGATCTAAAGTGTTTGATCCACTAGTGTAAGAGTTGTATTAATCGAAACTTGATCCTGTGGTTATTCTGCAAAGTGACAAGTGAAGACCTACAATGGACGAAGGAATGTTATACAAGCACCAAAAGTATAGAGACACCCTCGACAATAGAACTCTCAATGGTAATGGGAAGAGGAATAGTTACTTGAACCTTCATGGAAGAAGTAAAGGCAAAATAAAGTGTAAACTCAAAAAAGATAACATCAATAAAAGTGAAATATCACTTAATAGTTGGATCATAACATCCATATCCCTTTTGAGTTCTGGAGTATCCTACAAAAACACTTGAAAGAACGAAGGAATAATTGTCGAGACCAAGAGATAAATCTTGAACAAAACAAACACAATCCAAAGACTCTGGGAGATAAGCGAAAAAAGAAAGATCAGAACACAATTTAAAGAGTATATCACCATGAAAAGAAAGTGCTGAAGGCATCCTATTGATAAGATAAGAAACAATCAAGACCACACGAAAACAGAGATATTTAGGAACATTCATTTACTATATAAGAGTATGTGAGACATAAAGGTGCAAACAGATACAATATATCCATAAAATATCTGTATCCATATTCATTTATGAACGAAGTACAAATAAATACGGTAAATCTGTAAATTATTTGTATTTGTTTATAAGCAGATATAGATATCTCTATCCGCTCAAGAACAGATACAGATACGAATACATATATGATTTTTTGAATTTGAGCAAATATAGATACAGATATGTTTTTTGAATTTTCATTAGATATGAATGATTTACGGATATCCATATATATATATATATATAAACAACTTTTTATATCTCGATATCTAATAATTACATTAAAAATCTAAACCGTTAGATATAATCGAAACTATTGAAAATACTTGTATATAAAAAATCAAGTATTTTGAAATTCCTTAGTATTAAATTTAACATGTACTTATTATAACTTATCATATCTCATAAATAACCATTGAATTTATATATGAATATATCTATATAAGTTTCTAAATGATATGGATTTTAGTATGTACCTAATCTATATCTAGATAACGTATATTAAGATCTATAAATTATATTTTGGTTTTGAAACTTATAACTTAGAAATCTAGTGATTCTTGTTTTAAACTGTTGAATTTATTCATGAATATATACATATATTAGGAGTTTCTAAATAATGTAGATTTAACGTGTATAATGTAGATTAAGATCCATGAATTATACTTTGATTTTATCAAATTATTTATCTAATTTACAAGGATTTGACTTTGTCATTTATAGGATTTTACTAACATTCATTAACAAAATAAATTACAAAATGTGACAATTTTTTATTAATCATTAATTAGTTATACAACCATAATAGTGGAATATTAAAATTTGAATTCATAATTTCATCTCTTTTTTGAAAAAGTAAAAATAACTTGTCATTATGTCTAATTTATTTTTATTTTTGATATATATTATTTTTATTTCATATATACTAAATAACTTAAAATATATAAATATATACAATTCTTATTAATAATTTGATTAATTATGTAATGTGCATACCATCATATCCATTTTTATATCGACTTTATCCGTATCAATCCCTTTTATCCGTTCTGTATCTATATCTGTTTTTTAAGGATATAGATATCTATATTTGCATTTCGAAACCAGATACAAATATGGTAATACCATATCCGTACTGTATTCGATCTGTTTGCACCCCTAGTATTACATCAAGGATATATTTGTGTTTCCTTTTAACAAACATCAGCTTGTTGTAAAGTGCATAGGCATGATGTTTGATGTAAAGTGTAAAGTGTACAAGGTAAACCTTGAACTACTCTATCCATATCTTCCAAAAAATTTCTTTCAATAGATTCATGTAATCCTACATGGATACATAGGCACAAACAACATTAATTTCTTTTCTCCTATTACAAGTTTTACCATTATTATTCTATGCTCAATCATTTTTACTTCTAAAACTTCATCGTTTAGATCCTTATCAACCATTATTATGACTCCATTCCTACATTTATCTTTTCCAGTGTAGTGTGTACTATAGTGTATACCTAGTGTGTTTAATTAACCTAGATTTTCCCCCTATAAATTTAGCTTCTTGCAAACATATAATATTAACTTTTCTTCTTACAATTGTGTCCATTAATTCCATGGTTTTAATGGTAAGGGTTCCCATATTCCAAGTAGTTGATCTAACCGAAGTATCAAGGACTATTTCCTTTGCCCACACTCATCCAATAAATTGTGATAGGCCTTGCGTATTTCCCACTACACCCAAGGGCTAGTGTTTCCTATTTATTGTACTTGAGACCCTGCACAACATGTAGCTAGGAGGGTGATGCATCAATGGTATTTCTTTGGATTCATGTTCATAGAAAATGAGTTGGAACCAATTGTAACAATTATTGTAAACAAAGCACAAACATTTATTGTTAGGGTAGCTAAACATCTTTTTATAGATGCTTCTATGTCACATCATGGCATCCCAAAGGGAGCTCTCGTATCCACCATAAAAAATGTTAGAGAGAAAGGTATAATCAAATTTTCAACTAAAAAAATAAAACTTTACTGAAAAGCTAAATATACCTAAATATGCAAAAAACATGTAATCGTACAGTTTATGAATGTGTAGCTCTACACAAACAATCTGAAAGGATCAGAAAGATCACCTGCCAGCCAATACCTCTACTCAAAACATAGGCAGGAGGTGGTGTTGCAATCGCCAATCGTGACGCTGCCTTGTAAGCACCAGTGGACTGCAGGTGAAATAATCAAGGCAAGTGGAGTGTTGAACGATTCATGGTCCTAAGAAACAATAAATATTAAACCAGGAAGTACTACCTCTATCATAGAGACTAGTACTGATGCCATCATTGCAACGGTATGGCCAGCATCAAAGGTTGGGGCACCCCATTGTAAGGGATATGGGAATTTAAACCTGAGTACAATCGAATACGTTCAGAAATCTACAAATTGCACATTCATAGACATGCTTATAATTTTTCATAAATACAAAACTACCAAGGTGCGGAAGAAATAAGATTTGCCCTATCAGTGCGGCAGCTATCTTGAGTTTTCGCAGGCCTATGTCTGTAAGCACCACCTGCTGTCAATATAAGAGCATACAGCCAGATGATACTGACACAAATCAAAACAGGGAATCGTTCAAAAATTGGGATATCCCTGAACGGCCTGTAGTGCTTCAAATACTGCAATTTCAAAACATTCCATTATTACAATTTGGTTCTGCATTACATGGTAATAGTCAAGTATGAAAGCAGGCTTCAAAGACAACCTACCTGTGATAGACCAACAATCAGCATAAGCATTGGAATCCCAATTTCTACACAGTTTCCTACCTGAAGAAAAAAGAATGTGTCTCTGATTTTTGAATAACTTCAATCACTAAAAAAACAGAGAAGTTATTTGCATCCTTATAATATAGATCTATCTAAAGCTAAATTACCGCAGGAAAGCCTCGTTCAAATAGTCCCAAACCAACTAATCCAATCACAGGCGCCATGCCCAAAGGACTGAAAAACCTGTAACAAGAATTACAATAAAAGATGAACATAAGTAAGAGTGTGGGACACTGGTGGTATCATCACTATTGTTAATAAAAAAAATAGCAAATACCTGGAGAACATTCCCCAGAGCTGGCTATACCCCATAATGATTTGCAAGGTAGAAGCTACAATGAGTGCCCCTTGTACTGCTCGCATAGTTTGTACAAATCTCTAAAAGTTAGGCATTTTTTAATGATTAGGACTATTATTTGAGTACCAAGATTTGTAATTTTTGATGAAGTTACACTATTGAGTTATAGAAAGTTTACTTCATGAGGATCGGATATCCGCATCAACGAAGAGTCCCTTGTTATGTATAGGATAGGTATTACATATGCAAAGGAGCCACCCACAACAGTTGGCAAGCGAGTACCAAACAATGCCTGCAAGAGTGTGTTGATGCCAGAAACAAAAAGGAGAGTTTGTATGACTCGAATCTTGTCACCCTGTTATATATTGGAAAATGTTGAGAATAAGGATAAGGTTGACACAGGGAAGCTTCAAATCATAATAGAGATGAAAAAAGCTTGAAATGACATACATCTGTTCCACCCATCATTGGCACAAGCATTGAAGGGATCATCACTGTAGTACCGAGTACCAATATGTAGTTTTGAAATGCTAATAAAATAGTTTCAGCTGCAAATAAGTAGAAAAGGGAATGAAGATACAGTTCAGACTCAAAATATGCATTCGATATTGCACGCTAAATAAATGGAATGCAGTACATTTTCGTGGCAAATGGCAAGGAAATTTTGACAATTGAATACCAATAAACAGGTATTATCAAAAGCGATACAGACGTCAGCTGTTTACATCTTAGCTAAGTATCTAAATCTATAGAAATGATCCAACACAGCCAAGACTAGCACAATTGCTATTGCCAAAGTCGCAAGTAACCACATAATCAAATGCTACATTATAGTTTCATGTTGCATCATAGAGTATAAATACATGTTTATGTTACTCATCAAGAACAGTGTAGGTTGAGACCTTTTTAAACAAAGAGAATGCTCTCAAATTAGTTTGACTTGATTCTTGGAAGTCTAGAACTGGAAAAAATTGGATTTTTAAATCCCCTTTTTGTTTACTAAGTTTACTAATACAACAGTCCTAGAGGTAAACTTTCATGACACATCTGTGGGCTGTTAAAATTCCAGCCGAAGGAACATGCAATGCACATGCAATTAATATGTTGATTTAGTTTCCAAAGCTATAATTAGAGCTTTATATGAAATATAAAGGGAAAGAAAATTAAAAGGACACTTACCAAATTTTAGGCAAGCTAGCATAAAAAATAGGTTGACCAAAATGTAAGAGAAAAAAGGGAAAGAAACACCACTTTGACCACATATTATACACAGGGAGGGTGATGGAATGTACAAAAGTTAAAACTGATTTCTAATTTAAAGAAAGCAATTTTTTATCCTTTCATGTAGAAGGATATATCAGAATCTAACATGATGTACAAGAGCAAACTGCAAGCAAATGAACACTAATTTTTACATATGGAGATACAAATGGATAAAGATAGAAATAAATACAGGTGCTAAGAATATGTCCAGTACAGCAAGATTAGTATTTACTACGTTTTCCATAGGGTGTTGTTACTTTGTTGATACAACATGGTAGAAGGACAAAGTTGGCACCATGTACAGATAGATGGGTAAATATAGAACTAAATAAGGATAATAATAACTCCATGATCTATCCTTTCTTTGCATATATACATAAAAAGAAAAGCATAAGCATTATCATTGGACCATACACATTAATTGAAGGTATCAATTCTATAAAGGTAACAAATACTGTTCACGTATAAGAATGAGAAACATATAAAATATATATAAGGTTTTAAAATGTTAACCTACAATAGAAAATAGAAATGCAAAAGTTAAACCTTACTTTGTATAAAGGGAAGAGAAAATTTCTATATATAAAATTATAAATGAAATAATAAATGGAAGATACATATGTTAATGCAATAAATAGACAGATGTTATGAAAAATGCAAATGCAATAACAAGAATTAATTTTAAAATGTGAGAAACAACTTCCACCACCAAAACAAGATGTATCGTTAAAACTGAATGTGTACTAATCACCAAGAATTAGACATAGGCTTCCCATTCTAGACAACACCCTTCGGGTGAGCCAAATAGGTAATAAAGGATCATTCTCAAATTTGGAATGGTAAACAACCATATATGTTGTAAAAATATCATACATGGTCACTAGTCAAGTATGGTTAATGTCTCATATAATAAAACTTGTATTTATATTAGCTACAACCATAATAGCATTGTTACCCTCAAATATTAGGATGCCTAAGCATAGGCACAGACAAAATTACCCACATTGATGGCATGTATACTCTGCAAAACTAGTTTGTTTTAATATAATGACAGAGAGATCATCTATGAGATTACGCAGCCATAATAAGACCTAACATCGGGTTGATCATGCTAAGCGGAAACTCCAGGTTAATCACCAAGAAGACCATAAGGGATTGTCAGGGTAAGTGGAGAATCTCAGCAGTTTCCTTTCCACACTACCATACTAACACTAAAAATTCCCGTGCTCATGCGGAATCCTATCTCTCCCTGCTACTCTCACTTTTTCTCATAGCTTGTCCTGTTTAGTGACTTAACACCAATTTTTGCTTTTTAACGTTCCAATGGTAAAAAAGGTCATCATCAGGAATCAACATGCCTTCAAAACCTTCCTTCCAGACCCCATTTAACCATGGAATGGGACAATGCAGACGATGCATAGAATGATAAACGATTACATGATAAGAAGCCTAAATAAGGACCAAAAACAGAATCACTTGGCAATGTAGCATGCAGAAGTGGAGAACACCTAGAATCAAGTGCAAGGAAGATGGTGGAGAAAAGGGGAAAAGAAACAGAGATGCGTACTAGATAGCAGTAAGCGCTTACTGATGGGATCTTACGCCTTGAAAAATGAAAACTAGAGCAGTTGTGCATTTCGTAGTACCTACGGCTAACCTGAAGAGAGGAAGAAAAATACCCCAACACTAATAAGTTGGACCTAAATAGAAAGACAAACGAGTAAAGCAGTTTGCAAAAAAAAAAAAAAATTGAAAACCACAAACGAGTAAAGCATGCAAGGTTTTTAAGATGCGTATTTAAGTCCACCAACCACCACCACTACCCTCACTAAGGAAACAGAAAACGCATTTGCATTTTCGGAACCAGTTCCACAACAAAGATGATCCAACCAAAGAAACCCCGGAAAGTAATCATATTTTAGAGAGGACCGACGATCATAAGGATAAAAAACGAAACACACTAGTTTTAAGAAAAAGAAGCGATTTTTTACCCCATGGAGGATTAGAATCAATGCAGTACTCAAGGTCCTGCAGCTGCTCCATTGGAGGATGGCTGATGTCCGCCATTGCCGGAGATGGAGACAAAGAACCCCTGAACCAGAAAGACACCGAGAGAGAGACAGAGAGAGAGAGAGAGAGAGAGAACGGAAAGGAATAAGATGACGGCGAAAGAGGAGAAGAAAAAGCGGGAAAAGGAAAGGAAAAGATGAGAGAAGAGATGCTTCTTTCTATCTCACCAAAGGAAAAGGAAAGGAAGCGGAAGAAACCCCTCACACAAGCTTCAACCTTCCATCACCAACACACAACCCCTCTATCTCTCTCTCTCGTATTCTCTTCTCTTCTCTTCTCCGCAACACACCGAAGAATGACAGGGAGAGAGAGAAACACCTCAGTCCTTCCCTCTGCTGCAGGTCTGCTACCCAGTCTCGGTCCTTTCCACTTCTTTTGTTCCCTTCCCAGTTTCCGCTATTGTTTTTTGAAATTTCCCCAACTGCTTTTGACTCAATTACCCCGCAACTGACGCAATTACTATTTCCTTGTACTCAATGAATCTTTTCTTTCACTGAAATAACTCGAATAACCCGCACCCTTTTATTTATTTATATTGTTTTAATTCAAATTATTTATGGATTGATAAGGAAAAATATTATTGATAAAGATTATCTCGAATACGCATGCAGTAAGATAATAGCAGGAATGGTGGTGTTGTGGTCCCTCTGCCTCTTTCTCTACGCGTACGAGCAAACAGGAAAGGTGGGGAGTACTGGATTCCGTTTGACACAAAGCAGCTTGAAGAACAGAGAGTAGAGAGTAGGGTTCAACAACAACACCCAAAAAAAATAAAAAGGAAGGGATAATTAGACCATTCAATGTGTACAGTACTCTCACAGAATGTACCCCAGCGTATTATATGCGCTGTCTGTGTTCCTTTTCCTTTTTTTTTGTAAACTATGCGTTGTCTGTGTTTTGCCATACATTTATTGCCTCAATTAATTTATTTACTTACCACCACCAAAATGTCGCAGGCAAATCTTTCAACATTACATATATGTAGATGTTAGCACAAATGGAGGGTTTTCTCGTCATTTAATGGGTTGTACTCGTGTGCTCTTGTTTCGGGCCCACGTACCTACACGACATGCTGCCGTTGTAGACCATTCTCTCGTCCCCCGAAGGAGAATGTACGTGTATTGTATATAAAAGAGTAATTTAATACAGAATGAGGTCGCATGCATTTTTAAAATCAGTTCGCATTCCGCATGTAACATATATATTAATTTTGTAATGACAAGAATTACTTTAGTAATGTAGCAATTACTTTAGATTATTTGATATTGAATTTGTACAATTTTTACTCGTAGACTTAAATCTACTTATAATAGAAGTTATTTATATTTTTGAGCAATATACACTATGAGTAACATAAATCAAAATCAATCGGATTTCTCATCAAACATATGAATACTTATCCTTACTTGTAAATTTTGATTTACATATATGATAATATTTTTGAAATCACTTAATTTTTTATATGTAGACATTATAAATTATGTCTATCAAATCCAACAATTAAAATTTTGATTCGACAAATAGATTTTGAAAATGAAATAGAGACTCATTTTTAATTAGAATAAGTCCATGGGCAAATTCTATCTTTTCTATTTAATATAAATTTGTAAGGCTCGCCCTAGTTTACAAAGTCCTTGACATTTGAATATTTATTGTGGCACCCTCCTATCATTTGACATCAATTTTACATATCCCTCGCATTATTTTAGATAACATCATTAGTTTATTAGAAAAATTTTAAATTATCCTTAAATTTTAGTCTCAAATATTAACAAAACTAAAATCCATTCATTATGCATCAGGATACAAAATTACAAAGGTATAAGTAGATATGGAAAACGGGCCGGGCCGACCCAGGCCCGCCCGACCCGGCCCGGGCCCGCAAAAAACGGCCGCGGGCC
>JAMKQA010000140.1:0-47233 GCA_024699735.1 Posidonia australis
TAATTAGCTTTCAAGTGGATTTAATTTAATTTGTTTAGTTTTAAATCTAATTGGGTCAGAGTGGGCCAGTGTGGGTCTAATTGGGCTTAATGGGCTTGCGCAGGCCTAATGGGCTTGTGTGGGCTTGTGCGGGCCTAAGTGGGCTAGGATTTTGGTGGTTGCAACCAGAGCATCAACCAGAGTAGCCTGCTACCAAGTGACTTCAAAATCGGGGTGTCTACATATAGTATTTAAACTACCAGGAATCTGTAGTGGACGGTTGGATAACTCCGACTATATGTACTAGCAATGCAAACTACTACTTATCTGCAATTGCAACTGAAAAATCACAAAGAAACATGCGTGAGTGACCAGAAAGTCACTCAGTTTACACCTCACAAAAACTACACAAAAATCCAAAGTAAAACCTCAATCGAAAGCAAGCCAGATCAAACTTATTTTCATAAAACCATTTTATTTTCGTTTGAAAACATTTGTATCACCAAGCACCGTGGCCCCACTAGCCAAAACATGAAGAACCAATAGGGACGCCACACAAGTGGAAAACTCAAATGCCACATAGGCTAAAAACTTAAAATCTCAATCCACATAGGTAGAAAACTACACTAAGTTGTGTTGCTTGATGCCAGACAACCAACTCTAGCTACAAACATCTACTGAAATGCACTGTACTGTCACGGTCTTGCCACTCTAGGAGGAGCAAGCCCATCTTGTAGTCTAACCACACAAAAAGGATCACTCACACGCCAACCACACAGGAAGGTTTTCCACTCTTTGGACGTCACCAGTCAATGCGGCACATGCTCTATCCATCTTAGCCCTTACAGGGTACATCCTCTCAATGTCCTAACTAGGGTGTGCCGATACGATTAGAGTCTCATACCTCTAGGTCTAGACAGTACCTTGAGTCTCAACACCTGGAAAATGATTGAAGTATCATATCTCTAGGTCCAGATGGCACCTCAATCCATTGACCTCAGCCTCGATCTTGTGGACGACAATCCAGGAGTATCATACCTTCGGGATCCGACGAACACTTCCTTATGGCCTCTTGGCCTTCGACCTTAATCTAGGTAATGTGCTCAATCACTTGAGAATATTGTCTGTAGACACCTCAATTTTACAGTCACTTGGCAAAAGGCTCCTTTGAAAAGACGCTCTAGTTGTGACCACCAAACCTAAACCTTAACTCCACCAAAACACAAAACCCACAAACCCACTCAAGTCCACACAAGCCCATTCAAGCCCACATTGGCCCAATCACGAATTATTTTCTCTTTTTTGATTTTCAAGACCTTTTCCCTGATTTCGATCATTCGAGTTGACCCCACTCTTGATCATTTTGACATCGATGTGGTTTCCCAGAGCATTCCTTTTAGAAACACTATCATTTTATGTGATTTTCTTCATATGTCACCATTTGATCGTTTTACGTGTACTTCTTTGCAATTTTCTCCATCTTGATTTTTGTGATTTTTTCTATGATTCTAATGATTTGAGTTGGTTGCATTTTTGATGCTCTTGATGTCGGTGTGATTTTCTAGAACATTCTTTCCAAAAACATTGTCATTTCATGTGATTTTCTTCATATGTCACCATTTGATTATTTTATGTGGACTTCTTTGTAATTTTTTCATCTTGATTTTTACGATGTCTATGATTCTGGTGATTTGAGTTGGTTGCATTTTTGATTCTCTTGAGGCCAGTATGATTTCCCGAACCATTCTCGCCAAAAGCTTCATCATTTCATGTGATTTTCTTTGTTGTGTCGTATTTCGTGATTTCATTATTTTGTGTAGATTTCTTCGCAGTTTTTGCATACCATCTTGCACATTCATCTAGTCTTGACTTAGCATTCATATTAGCATAATTAGAGCACAATATAGGGTTAGCAAGTATTCATTCAGCCTCTAGCAAGCGAATTGGACTAGAATATCACTTAGGCTGATATCTTAAACTATCACTTAGGCTGATAACCTAAACTATCACTCCTTTGGCTGACGAGTTTTATATCCTATCATGCTCTTTCCTTAGGCTGATAACCTAAACTATCACTCCTTTGGCTGACAGATTTGATATCTTGTCATGCCCTTTCCCTAGGCAGATATCCTAAACTATCACTTAGGCTGATATCCTAAACTATCGCTTAGGCTGATATCCTAAACTATCGCTTAGGCTTATATCTTAAACTATCGCTTAGGCTAATATCCTAAACTATCACTTAGGCTGATAACCTAAACTATCACCCCTTTGGCTGATAGGTTTGATATCCTGTCATGTCCTTTCCCTAGGCTGATATCCTAAACTATTATTTAGGTTGATATCCTAAACTATCGCTTAGGTTGATATCCTAAACTATCACTTAGGCCTGATATCCTAAACTATTACTTAGGCTGATAACCTAAACTATCACTCTTCGGCTGACAGGTTTGATATCCTATCATGCCCTTTCCCTAGGCTACTATCCTAAATTATCATTTAGGCTGATATCTTAAACTATTGCTTAGACTGATATCCTAAACTATCACTTAGGATGATAACCTAAACTATCACTTAGGATGATAACCTAAACTATCACCCTTTTAGCTGGCAGGTTTGATATCCTGTCGTGCCCATTCCTTAGGCTGATATCTTAAACTATCATTTAGACTGATATCCTAAACTATCACTTAGGCCGATATCCTAAACTATCGCTTAGGCTGATAACCTAAACTATCACCCCTTCGGCTGACAGGTCTGATGTCTTGTCATGTCCTTTCCTTAGGCTGATATCCTAAACTATCAATTAGGCTGATAACCTAAATTATCACTTAGACTGATAACCTAAACATCATCCCTTCGGTTGACAGGTTTGATATCCTGTCATGCCCATTTCTTAAGTTGATACCATCCAAGCTGATATCCCAAACTATCCAGTTGACATCCATCATCTGTCTACCCCCCAGTTGGCAAGTTTGATATCTTGCCATACACCTTTTAAGGTCGAGAGGTCTGCCATTTGCCAAGTTCCCTCTATCAGGTGACGAGCGCGATAGTCTTGTCCAGGCATCCCTTGGCATGAGTCGGGAAATCCCTCGTGTTCCCCTTCATGGGCTAGCTACCCATTCGTCATTAGTGTCACCCTCATGCATCACCCGACATTAGGGTCATCCTTTGCATCAACATGGGCCACGAGTTGTGACTTTTGGTGCATCCACCGAATAAGTGGCGCACGACCCCACAGCAAACACCACTCTCCCGTGGACTCAAGCGGGGTGTCTTGTCAACCCTGAGCATCAGTCTCGATTCCCTTGACCTTGCTCAGGGAGGGGCATTTGTAGACACCTCGATTTTGCAGTCACTTAGTAGCAGGCTCCTCTGAAAAGACGCTCTGGTTGCGACCACCAAACCTAAACCTTAACTCCACCAAAACCCAAAACCCACAAACCCACTCAAGCCCATACAAGCCCATTCAGGCCCACATTGGCCCAATCGGGGATTATTTTCTCCTTTTTTATTTTTACGACCTTTTCCCTGATTCCGATGATTCGGGTTGAACCTACTCTTGATCATTTTGACATCGATGTGGTTTCCCAGAGCATTCCTTTTAGAAACACTGCCATTTTATGTGATTTTCTTCATATGTCACCATTTGATCGTTTTATGTTGACTTCTTTGCAATTTTTTCCATCTTGATTTCCACGATGTTTTCTATGATTCTGATGATTTGAGTTGGTTGCATTTTTGATGCTTTTGATGTCAGTGTAATTTTCTAGAACATTCTTTCCAAAAATATCGTCATTTCATGTGATTTTCTACATATGTCACCATTTGATCATTTTACGTGGACTTCTTTGCAATTTTTTCATCTTGATTTCCACGATGTTTTCTATGATTCTGATAATTTGAGTTGGTTGCTTTTTTGATTGTCTTGAAGTTAATATGATTTCCTGAACCATTCTAGCCAAAAACCTCATCATTTCATGTGATTTTCTTTGTCGTGTCGTATTTCGTATGGATTTCTTCGCAGTTTTTGCATACCATCTTGCACATCCATCTAGTCTTGACTTGACATTTATATTAGCATGATTAGAGCACAATCTAGGCTTAGTAAGTATTCATTCAGCCTCTAATAAGCGAATTGGACTAGAAAGATCGAGTTTCTCGGGCGTACGGGGTGCCTAACACCTTCCCTGTGCGTAATAGGAATCCTTACCCATCCTTTGGTTTGTAGACATCTTACCTTTTCATTTGCATCACATGCATTCATTTTTTTTATGGTTTTCCTAGTCTTTCCCTTAAAAGACTAAGTGGCAACTCCATTTTTTTTCGTTTTATCCTATCTTATGCCTTCACCATCTTGGCATGGTTGTAGTCTCCTCCCTCTTGAACGTCTCCACTCTGGATTCCCAGGAGGGCATGGTCACAATGTCACATTCCCTGGTCCAAGCAATATGCCAAGAAGGAAGGAAATAAAGGAGTATGATGTAGACCTATTGATTGAGCATTTTAATTGTCTAAAGGAGGAAAATGTTGATTTCTTTTATGCATATAAACAAGATGTTGAAGGATCAGTCAGTGTATGATTAATTGAAAGGACCACGATGATGACGATATAAAGAGATTAATTGATGTGACACACATACACATACACATATAGGGAAAAGATAGGATGAACCTAGGGATTTATTATATGTAAATTGAGCCTTGATATTTTCATAATCTGTAAGTGATATTAAATTTCCAATTGTAGGATGTGGTTTATGACATATATAAAATCAATATACAATAGTTCAATTAATTTCGAAATTTAAATTATAGGTATCATAGATAGATAAAAATTTCTAAATAAAAATAAGTCTATGAGTCATGAATTTATATGTATATCTTAAAATTCGTCCATTAGATGCGAAATTCAAATTGTAGATTTGATCAACATTCATTGTGATATTTATCATTTTAAAATGAAGTGATTTTGAAATTTATATGTCAATAAATAATGTATTTATAGAATCATATTTTTTATGGTTAATATGAAATCGTTGAATTTTATAAATCAAATTATTAAACTAAAAGTCTTGAATTGACTTGATTTTTGATCAACAATCTTTATAGCTAATTTAGATTAATATCTAGTGTTTAAAATTTTTATATGATCAATATATAATAAAATATTTAAGAGAGGTGACAGCTAAGTGACAGCTAGGTGACATCCAAGATCATGATCCAATGATAGAGCCGTGCGTGTCGGCCACGCAGTCTAGGGTGGTCCTAAGTCTCTCTCAGCCAACACCACCCTAGAGTCCAGACCAGTGGGCGTTGAAATGTAGCTTGGGCAAGGAGAAAGTGAAAAGAAATGGAAGGTACCATCAACTTAATAAAGAGACGTATCTATAATGTATATGTTGGGCTGTTGTTCTGCATCTGGGCCTCGTTTAGTGGATGGGTCCACGCATGGAATCGATGACTGCCACAAACCCTCGACACTGTTAAGTTGCACGACGGCTCTGATTTGGAACCATTGTGGGACTTTGGGGGCTACGATGTGAACGTTCGGTCATCATTGGTATTGCTCACGAGAGGGTGATGTAAAACGTCTAGATTCCCTCAAATTGCACGATGCTTTTTCGGTGTATTTTATATAAAAAAAAAAGGGTCTACAAGAAAAGGAAAAGAAAGAAAAAAAATCCTGTGGAACTAGAATAGATTATGAGTGTACGAAAACAACAAAGATGACATGAAGGACAGGAACAATAGAGAATTTGCAAGGAGAAGAGATGATGTAACAATTAAAATACTTAATAAATCACTTATTATTAATTTTTTATGCATATTAAATCTAAATGCATAAATTAAAATATTGATAGCAGTAATTAGAGAAAAGCAATTACCTAAGATCTATGATGTGTGATTTAGTGACTTCTTTATATGTATTAATAAGGAAAACATCTTCTAATATGTATCTACAAGTCATAAAAACAAAACACACGTGAATGAACAATATAAAATCTGTTAGAAGGTAGTCAATGAAGACCATGTACATTATAGGAAAGGAAGAAAATTTCTCTATTAAATTATAAAAACAGTTATGAATAGAGGTGATACGAAGAGATCCTTGCTTCCTCTATGTAATAAATACATTGAGATGATTTCTAGTTAATTCTGGAAATCTCGTATTCCTAGAGTCCTAAACTACATTACAATCGTGATCACACCTTGAAGTGGTGACTGAGTTGAGTTACGTACCTTTTTCTAACCCCTCCCCAACAATGTAATGGCTACACCCTCTGCCCATAGTTGATCCTCCTTTGCCACACCAATGCTCGCGCCATTTCTTCCCTTTGTGGGCTTCCTCCCCCATGCAAGTGCTTCTGATCCGACCTTCCTCCCCAGACAATGGCCAGTTCTCTGTCGCAGATCACAGTCAATCTCCATCCAGCCCGCACGATCCTTGCAAATCTGGCCTGTTTCTTCGCGATTCGGCCCTCCACCGCCGACAATCCACTGATTGTTGTCTTTCCTCTGACGTCCGTGCACCATTGTTGTCGATCGATCTTGACAAAAAATAGTGAGGGAGGGTGCCAGTTTGGGTGGAAGAAGAAGGTGGGAGTCTGAGAGAGGAAGAACGGGCGAGAATAAGATCGGCTTGTTTTGGATTTTTTTTTTTTTTTTTTGTTGTTTTATATCTCGCGTTTTTGCCTTTGCATCTTATATGCCTTTCATTAGAATATCATATAACTTGTTGCATGCTTGAATATTGCATATATTAATATGATTTAATTGATTACTATTTACGACATTACTTCATTTACTTGATTAAATGTAGAAATTAGATATTTGATTAAACTCGTTTGGTTTTTCAGTTTTCATTGTATTATTTAATCTCAGTCTTACTGCATAACTTTATTCTTAATTAAAATTAAAAAAGTAGATGGTGCGTGTTAATTGTTTACAACATATAATTAGACATATGTTATATTGTGTTTTTTGTTAGTTGTTGCTTTAAGTTAATGATTACTGTTTTATGTAAGATACATTTCTGTTTTATATCAGTTTTATTTTTATTTTTATTTTGTTAACGGTTTAAAAGTTTAATATTTCATAGGTGTAAAAAGCTAAGTAAGAAACAATGTCATGTCCAAATATTACAGAACCTCAGGCCTTATAGTCCTCAACAAGTATCAAAAATGGGAACCAATTAGAAGTACAAATCAGTATCTAACAGAAGAAATTTTCTTAAACATATGGGGTAATATCATGCGTCCTGATTCTCCATATTGTTCTGAGAATCCTCTTCAGTTGGCATTAGTTTTATTTTTATTGTTAATTAATTAATGCATCATTTAAGTTAATATCTATTTTATCCTAATTATACATAATTCCTGACACATTCATATGTAGATTTAATTAATCTTGTTAAATATTGTTCGAGATAAAATTTTAAAATTTTAAAATTATTCTTTCTAGATCTACTCAAATGGCTGCTAGTAAGTTAATGACCACTGAATTGGTAAAGATTGAGAAATTGAATAGGGTAAATTATGAAATGTGTCACTGAAAAATAAGATATGCCTTAATTTATAATAATCTAGAATATGTCATTGAATCTAATCATTTGAAACTTGACAATAATGTCTCTAAGGCAAAAGTCAAGAAATAGGAGAAATGGCAAATTGATGATAAAAGGATAAGGAGTCTCATGTTTATATTCATGGAAGATAATTTCATAAATTTTTTTGAAACTTACGACACTTCATAGAAACTGTGGAATGCTCTGAAGGAGAAGTATGATAAGATTATAGAAATAAATATTCAACTCTTCCTTCAGAAGTACAACTCTTGCGAAATACAAGTGGGACAGAGTGTTGTGGAATATGCGAACAACATGATTGTCATAACAAAAGATTTATCTATTGTTGGAACTCCTATTCCAAAAAAATTTACAAGTGGCAATTATACTTAATATGGTGACCATAACAATGAGATCTACCCCATCTCATCAATTCTCAAAACTGCCAATAAGGTTGGGAACTGAGCAAGACATTATGATTAGTCACCGAAAGGTAGAGTTAAATTTGAAAGAAGCTAATATTGCGCATTAGAAGTCCAAGAATGACAAAGATCAGAACAGAAGGACTGTGTAACGACTCGACCCTAAGTCGTTATCTTTCAACCTAGTCATAGTTTTTTTTTGACTAAAGCAAAATCCAATTATGAGCAATGTAAATAAAACATTATTAACTAAACTAAAATTAAACTACTAAACTCTCACTAGGATCCCTGATGTGTGGTAGAGTGACTTCAGTTCTTCATGCACTACTAAACTCCTACCTCTATTCTGCACCTAGGAAAAACACCAAAACAACACACGTGAGTGACTACTGAAAGGTCACCTAGCAAACACTTTACCTAAACACATACACAACTCTGGCATCTCATGGATGCCACCCCACTACAATTGGCAATTTATGATTGCCTAGCAAGTAACCAACTCTTTAAAAACACGCCTTTTAAAAGCCATTTTCTTTTCTTTCTTTTCAAAATCATATGCATGCCTTTTAAAACCTTTATACACACAGCCTGATCCCACACACACTTTGTGCAGATCAGACAACCAACGGCGTTTGAACACTCTCACTAGTGTCTAGAATGCCCAAATAACAATACACAAAAGCCAACACAAAGCCTTAACTCCAAGACCACAGAAAACCATATCAAACACAGAGCCTCTACTCCAAAATTTCATAAAATTCATATGTTAGAAAACTACCCAAATCTATATTTCAAGTAAACCACAACACCACTCACGGTGCAACAAAACAACAAGCACTGGCCATAAGCAATTGCAAGAGACAAGAACTTCGAACCCACTGCACAGCCATAGACAGCCTCAGTCTGCCCGTCCCAGCATCTCTACCTCCTTGATAGGACCCTTAACACTGTGTCGTGTTGTCTGGCGTCAAGCAATCAACACTAGCCGCAAGCAGCTGCTGGAGACTCCTACTCTTCTCAATTGCACTGTTGCGGTGAACCATCCTATGAAAGAGTCCAACTGCCCTGGCTCTCAAGCCTCGCTATGTCACATGTAGCACACACACAGGATGCATCCTCACAAGGTCCCATGGTGCCCAGGAACCTGAGGCCTCCTATCCCAAACCTAGCCAGCACTGCTACTAAGGAAAAGCCCAAGTCTCTTTCACTCTAGGGTCCTTTCGTACCACAATCATAGTAACTCGACAACCACAACCTAGGAAGCGTCCCCAACCTCCGTCGATACGGTCTTTCGACTACATGGTTCCTACTAGTCTTAGTACCCGTATTGGCTAGGATATCACGTCAAGCTACATAGAGGTCTTATACCTCCTAGGTTTGTTGTCATGATACCACTATGTACAGTCAGTACCCTGAGTCTTTGGTACTCGAAACAAGTGGAATGTCATACTTCCAAGTGCAGCCAGTACCTCGACCCACAAACCTCAGTCTCGACCTCATAAACGACAATCAAGGAGTATCATACCTCTAGGATCCATCGAACATTTGCCTCAGTCACTTGGTCTCACTACACAGAAATCCACGGAAAAGCTTTCTCAATTCTTTGCAAATCTATGCATTTCTTTTTCCAAAACTCTTTTGGAAAACTGTTTCGAAAACATTTTTAAAAGCATCATTGAAAACTGTGCAAAACATTGCACAAGGAAGGCACACGAAAAACTATAAACCTCGATTTGTCTTTTCCAAATTTTTGAAAACCACTTTTCAAAGCATTCTTGAGTTTCCAAAACCTTTGCAAAACCATACACTTTCTTTAAAAACCCTTTTCCAAGATCATTTCGAAAACCATTAAGGCAACACCACAAAATACCATAAAATACAGTCTTGAAGTCCCACTTGACTTACAAGACTGGACATTAATACAATCTACACCTAAATAGTGCTATTAAATACCTAATTCAGTGTACCACACTAAACCATGTTGAATCCCCAATCCTAGGGTTGATTATCAACCTAATGTCCACTCTACACTATTAAAGGGAAGAACTTAGTATTTCTAAGTTCTATAGTTTATTATTCTACCTATAGCCTAAGGTGATCTTACTATCTTGGATTTAATCAAATCCTAAGTCTTATGCAATGATTATCCTAAGCATTCATATTTCAGGATCACCTACAAGGTACAGGCATTGGCTAACAACACCTAGTCTACTAAAATTCTGGACCCAAATTTCACTAAAAGTGGGCCTAATTTGGCCCACAACCTATGTAACGCCTCGATCTCGGCACATTACCTAATTCAAAGTATCATAAGCCAATTACACTAATTGCAGAACCATTAAATAACTGTAACTAAGGCTCACCTTCAAGATCTCAATGTGCGGCTAGAAGCTTCGACCCTGCATTGGAACTCAACTGCACCAAACTGCATCTGAAAACAAACAAGCACGCGTGAGTGACATCTAAGTCACCTAGTACGCGTCCCAACACACAAAACCACAAAATCACTGGAAAACTATAAAATTCAGTTTTTTAATTTTCAAAGTTTGGTTTTCTTCTGAAAATCCACTTTTCCCTTTTTGAAACATCATTCTTTCTTTTCTTTTCAAAACATTTGGAAATTTATTCCAAAACACATTCTCTTTCAGAAACATACATTTTACATTTTCTTTTGAAAGCATTTGGAAATCATTTTCCAAAACATGCCCTTTTCAATAGTTGGAATTTCTTCCCAAAACCAAAATTACTTTCAAAACTCATATTTCTGACCAAATCCAACCTTAAACACAATGCCTCTCAAGGCTCAAACCAAAATCATAAATACTGGCTGGGAACTGGTTAAAACATCATCAATATTTCATTCCAGGATTTTAGGACTATTCATGAGTCCAATCCTGGCCAAGCCACATTTCTTTTCATTTCTCAAATCACATTCTTTTCTTATTCATTTCCACTTTTTTTTACTGATGTTACCTTGATCAGGGGTAACCAGGCACACAAGTAGTAGGTGAGGACATCATTTCCCCTACCTCTCTACACTACTGCGGTGAAATCCCCATGCGGGATGCCACCGTCCTAGCCAACCGGCCTCAATCCTTTTATATATGCATGGGGATACGTCTTTGTTTGATGCCCCATCGGTGACCCGAACAACTAGGTACAACGACCTAGGCTCAGTCTACACCGTCGGTGACCCGAACAACTAGGTTCAATAACCTAGGCTCAGCCTACACCGTCTCATGCTCGGCAACCACAGTCGTGTCTGGCAACTAGTTCCATTGGAGTCTCATAATCCTACCACGTTGTCGACACCAACCCCCGTGGTTCCTTAACATATTATTAATGTTCCACTTTCAAAACTCTTTAAGCTTTTCTTTTCAAAACCATTTCCATTTCATTCTTTTCATTGCAGGAATCTATTTCCATGCAACAGCTGACCCTCCACTGGGGTCCCAACTCAATTCATGAAAAACCATGTGCTTTAAAATCACAATTGGGTCTCATACCCAGAAACCACACATAATCAACCATTCTATTCATTTATGGGGTTAAAACCCAAAATCATGCCCAAATCTACTTATTTGGGTTCCATATTCCTCAATGTCATCTACATGGGGAAAACATCATTAACACATGCTGAATGTCCATTTAAAACCTTTCCTTTTTATTTAACAATCACATTTGTATATATCAAGGCCAGGGCAAAATCGGTAGACCGAATTTCAAGTTCAGTATATCGAAAATCCCTGGTTCGGTACACCGAATATTTTCGGTATAACGAAAATTCCTGATTTGGTCCACTGAATGATTTCAGCCTACCGAAACCAGGTATCCTGGCTTAATCTGACAGAGATTTGGTATGCCGAATTCAATTCGGCATGATGAATCGCCCGAAACTAGGGCACCTCCCCTGTTCTGGGCTACGGAAATCGCCCAAGGTGGGAGTCTCAATCAGACCCCCCAAACACACATCACAAAATACGAGTAAATCATGAGATCTAGACCCTTGAGTCTACTTCAAAACTCCTCAAACCATTCATGATTTCACTAACCATACAAGGAGATATAAATTCTCAAAGAGAACATGCTCAGAGTTAAACCTTAAAACACTTAAGGCATTTCCTACCAAAAACCCACGAAATTCATACAACCTCACATGATCTCTAAACACTCACGTCATTTGGCACATTTCCATCACTCCTACTATTTTTCTGTAATTTTTCATGCATTTCTCGTCATTCTCATGCATTTTACCCAGTTAATCAAACGACAAAGAACGAGGAGGGACAGGGAATCGCGTACCTCTGATGGCACCCCGACAATCCTCCCATGCTCTAGCGTGCCTCCTCGCGCCCCGGCGAAGCCTTGGCGTTCCTCGGCCTCCAGCGGACGCTCCTTCTTCCTCTTCTCTTCTCCCCAGCTCGTCTCCCACCTTCACAACCTCCTCCTCTACTCGATCTCCCCTCCTCTCTATATCTCCTCCTCTTCCCGCAAGCCATCGGCCATCCATCCTATCGAAGGGGATGTGAAAGCACAGGCGGTGTTGTTGGTGGCATGGGTGCGGATGAGGGTGAGGAGAAAGAAGAAGAAGAAGAAGACGTATGCCCATGGGGAGAGAAAAGAAAGAGAGAGAGAAGAAAAAAAAGGAGCACAAACAGGTGCACAAGAAGCCAAACACAAGCCCACACATCCAAGAAACAACAGATTATTCATTAATAAATTATTTACACAATATTACAATTAACTACATGGTTTATTGATAAAAATGGATAATCAGACCCAGATGTCACAACTTACCCCAACCTGTGCAACTAGCACGCGCAACTTGCCCACGCACCCCACACGTGGTCCAACCCAAACAGATGGCCTGTAGGTACAAGCCAAAGCACCCAACACCACTGCTGTCGTTCAACGCTAGCCATCACTTACACAAGGCACTAAAACTCACAAACCCATATACCAAATTGAAGGTCTCGACGAACTTTACAATTTGAAACAAGAATCACAAAGATCCGACGGCCAAATCTTAACAAATCACCAAGGAACCAATTAATTGAATAGTATAAATCAAGATTAAAATTTTGAAACTAAAAATCATATAAGCAACCAAAAATCACGAAACTTATGCCAGTTGAAGAACTCATCGATTCCTATAGCTAGGAATAGAAATTAACGAAAATCATCACCTATGGCTTGAGATATTATCAAGAGAAGCTCACAAACACTGTTCACCTAAACTCACTAAGCCTCTGATAAAAAGGCAATAAAATCTCCCTGGACTTTGTATGCCTACATATGTTAGTAAGCTTGTACCCATGCATTTATATTAAAAGTGAATGGGATATGGGTTTCAATGCTTGATTGTGCACTCTTCTCTTTGGTGTTTATCCCTGGACTTTGTATGCCTACATATGTTAGTATCCTATACCATATGCATATACGTATGCTTCAACAGTGATTGCACAGTAGTTTGTCGCCTTCTACTGTGTAGCCATGCTCTGCCATCGCCGCCTTCGTCCCATACCTTGTGAACGGCACTGTCCGAATATTGCCATGCCTCGCCAACAATTACAAGCAATTAAAAACGACGACAGGTCGACTGGAATAAAGGGGAAGAGAAGAGCTGGTGCCAGAGAGGAAAAAGGGGAGAGAGAAATCAAGAGGTGAGGAGAGGGGGAGAGGTGATTGTCGGAGGGAAGGAGATCGCCAGGAAACGCTAAGGTGCTCGCTGGAGACGAGAAGAAACGCTGGCGACCCATCATAGTGTACGCAACCCATCCTTTCTCCACTCCATTTCCATCGATTCCCATGCTTAGTTAATGTTGAAAATTAGTTAAAAACCCTGAATGTAGGTAGTCTAGCATGAGATTATGAGTTTATAGAGATTTCATGAATTTACGAGAATTTATCAAGAATATTTCAGTGGTTTTCTCGACAACATGCTATAGTAATGTTCCATGACACTTTATGCCATATGATTTAATATCTTGAGTACCACATATTAGATTAAGATGAAGCTTGTCCCAAAATGTAGTAGACTCAAAATCCTTCAAGATGAGTATTTATGTGTATTTTTGTAGTGGCCAGAGATGGGTCCACCTAGAGCTCCCAAGTGAGGCAATTTTTCCGATGACCTTATCTGGGTTTACTGTAAGTGCATGGACCGCATGCCTAATGCGCGGACCAGACGCGCGAACAGGATGTACAGGTCTCACAAGCATATTTCCAAGAAAGAATAAAACACTTGATGATGATCGTAATTAGTGGAAAATATGGTTTTAACCCTTGAGCAATTATTCTGAAATAAAAGATGTTCAGAAAAGATGTTTTAGAAAGAAGTGCAAAGGTTTAAAATGAATGATTCTTCTTTAATAGAGATTTAATTGGAATTATTTTTAGAAGAGAATATTGGTTTTTCATAAAAGCATTTCCTGTGATAAGAAAAGTGATTTCAAAAAGAGTTTTAGAAAGAGACTTCAGAAAAGATGCATGTTTTCTTAGAAAAGAATTTCTAACCAGAAGCATGTTTTAGAAAAGAAGATTTCAGAGTTTTGAGTTGGCCCTGGGTGAAAGAGACTAGGAGCCAAAAGAGCTAGTGTTGGTTAGACAATGTACTCAGTTAGGTAAGTGGTGTTAGGTAGGTTAGGTGAGATAACTCGAGAGTTCGTGATTGGCCGGGTAAAGTCACTGATGCTTGCATCACCATGATAGATTAGAGGAACGTCGTGAGAAGACGTATCCCCATGTAATGAGAATAGAAAAGAGAAAAGAAATAGTAAGGCCCATTAGATGTATCCCCATTTTGAAAATGCATGATTTCCGAGATTTCTTTGAAAGAAGCTTTCTCAGAATTTAGCTAGAATTTGATTATGACCTAAATTAGAGTTTTATAGAAAAGTTTTCAGAGAAGATAATAGAGTTTGAATTGGAAACAAAGAATGGGAGCCTTAGTCATTTTTCTACTTTTGTTTTCTTTAGGGTGCATACTAGGTGACTTAGATGTCACTCATGCGTTTCATTGGTTGATTTTTTTTTTCAAGTACTGTATTGGAGTGCAGTCACTTTTCGGTGCTCGAGTTTTGGGAGCCGCTAGCCGCATACAGGTTTGGGTAGTAGTTAGTATTGAATTTATTTTAAATACTGCTCTTGCTAATTTAACAGACTCAGACTTAGATTTATGTTATTTTAAATACTGCTCTTGCTAATTTAATAGACTCAGACTTAGATTTATTTTTGGGAGCCACTAGCCGCACACAGGTCTAGGTAGCAGTTAGTATTGAATTTATTTTAAATACTGCTCTTGCTAATTTAACAGACTCAGACTTAGATTTACTTTGCTGTGCCGTCTTGTGACTACGGGTATTACAGAAGTGGTATCAGAGCCTAGGTTGCACTAAGTGCATCGGCTTAGTGGTGTCTAAATTAATGGCTCCAGGAGGCTGCATGAGAAGAATTGCACCTAACCTTGTGTGTGTTTGTTTGTGACCACAGTCATGGCACCGAGAGGACTAGGCCATGGACAAGGTAGGTCATCTGCGTTGGGGTCCGACGTAAAGCAGGAGGGAGGCACTTGGAGGGATATGAGGCAGGAGCTGGGCAAAATGATATGAGGACTCGTTTAGACCCTCGGAGGTGGCCATAGAGATGAGGCCAAAGGTGATCCATGGATCACGCAATTCCGCCGACTGAGTGCACCTACCCTAGACGGCCATGGGAAACAGGAAGACTGTGAAACCTGACTCTTAGAGGTGGAGAAAATCCTTGAGGGCATAGAATGCCCAACAAAGAAGTGGGTTTGGCTAGCCACATTCCAGCTTAAAGGCGAAGTCGACCAATGGTGGAGGGCTACCCGCCACTCTAAGTTCCCCAACCAAGATTTGGTGATGATTACCTGGGAAGAATTACGAAAGGTATTTTATGAGAGATTCTTCCTTGAGCACAAACAGGACAAGTTAGATAGAGATTTTTGGAATCTTAAGTAGGGAAATATGACAATGGTAGAATATGAAGCCAAGTTCCATCGTCTAGAACAATTTTCTCAGGCCATAATCACAAAGAAGCAGCGAGTAAAGAGATTCGTGGAAGGACTTCACCCAGCACTCAAGTCGAGGGTTCTTGGATTTCGGTGTCAGACACTAACTGATGCAATAGAGTGAGTAGCTTGTTATGAAGATGAGTGTCGATTGTTCCAAGAGGAGTACCCCAGGGATAAGGGGAAGAGATTCTCTCAATGACCATCCGCTTCAGGCACACCTAGTTCTAGGAGTACAGGGAGCTCAGGGAAGAAGAGAAAGGAGCGCTCTGAGACTAGAGAAGGGTGCAATGTTGTCGAGAGAAGTAGTGTTGGATCTAGTCAGACAGGTTCCATCAGTGGTGCAGGAAGAGGACCCTGCCACGTTTGCAAGAGAATGGGACACCTTGCGGCGCAGTGCAAGTATCGCCAACAGGGGATTAGCGATGTGGTTTGCTACAACTATGGAAAGAGCGGACACTACCAAAAAAAACTGTCTCGAGCCTCAAAAGACAACTGTAGAGGTGCCCCGTCATCCTACCAAGGGGAGAGTCTTCTCCATCACTGCTCCAGATGCTGGTTCCTTAGGAGATGTAGTAGAAGGTAAAGAGCAATAGAGTTTGTTATTAGTATGAATTTGTGTATGAGTGTTGTACTATGAACTCTCATGTACTTGACACTTTTTTTTATAATAATTATGGTTATGTTATGTGAGTGTGAATTAGGATCTTTTGTTGTGGTTGATCGTATGGCTCGAGTCCGGTTCGACTCATGAAGCTCCTTTTCTTTTATCTCTGAGTCATTCGCAGCTAAGATTGGAGACAGACCAACTAGGCTAGCTTTCCAACTTGATGTGCTGACTTCATTGGGAGAACATAGCTTAGCATGGAAGTATCTAAGATCAGTCAACATCTAGTTGGGAGACAAGGATTTTCAAGCCAGCCTTATTCTAATGGATATGCAAGGGTACGATGTCATTCTGCTGATGGACTAGCTAGCACAACATTCAACCATGATTGATTGTGCCAAGAAGATAGTATTAGCAGAATATCGAGGCCAAGGGTGGTGTATGATACAAGGGGTGTGGCCAAGAGAACCTAAGAAGGTAATCTCAGCTATTAAAGCCCACCACCATCTAGCTAAGGGATGTGTGGGATACCTACTTTACATGACGGTGTCTACCTCACTAGTGTATGGGGTACAAGACATTCTAGTGGTGCGAGAGTACCCAGATGTGTTTCCAGAGGAATTACCAGGGATGTTGCCACACAAAGAAGTGGAGTTCGCGATATATTTGATGCCAGGGTCAGGTTTGATTTCAAAGGCCCCATACAAAATGGCACCTGTCGAGCTGAGGGAACTCCATAGCCAGTTGCAAGAGCTGATGGATTGAGGATTCATCCGTCCCAACATGTCACCCTTGGGAGCACCAATATTATTCGTCAAGAAGAAGGACGAGTCACTCTGGCTGTGCATCGACTATCGATTGCTAAACTAGATTACCATCAATAATAAATACCCACTACCTAGGATCAACGACTTATTTGATTAGCTACAGGGAGCGTCGGTCTTCTCCAAGATTGATCTAAGATCCGAATACCATCTGCTAAGGATCCGGGAGACCGATGTACACAAGACTGCCTTTAGGACTCGGTATGGCCACTATGAGTTTTTAGTTTTGTCATTTAGACTGACAAATGCACTAGCAGCATTCATGGACCTAATGAACAAGGTGTTGAAACCCTGCTTGGACTAGTTCGTTGTAATTTTTGTAGATGACGTATTGGTTTATTCTTTGGATGTAGAGACGCACCAGATGCATTTGAAAACCGTGCTAAAGACATTAAGGTGCACTAGTTATACGCCAAATTCTCCAAGTGCGAGTTTTGGCTAAAGGAGGTGGCTTTTCTTGAGCATATTATCTCAAGAGAAGGCATCATGGTGGACCCAGCAAAAGTGGAAGCTGTGAGCTGTTGGGTCAGGCCAAAGACAGTAACAGAGGTTAGAAGTTTTCTCGGTCTAGCAGGCTATTTTCGGAGATTTATCCAAAGCTTCTCGAAGATTGCAGCACCATTGAGCAGATTGACTAGAAAGGAGGTCTCATTCATATGGAATCGGCAATGCAAGGAGAATTTTACCGAGTTAAAGAATCTCTTAGTCACGGCCACTGTGTTGACTTTACCATCAGGAAGTAGAAGTTTCACGGTGTACAGTGACGCCTATGGGATCGAGTTGGGGTGTGTTTTGATGTAGTACGGGAAGGTAGTAGCTTATGTCTCTCAATAGTTAAAGGATCACGAAAAGAACTACCCCACCCATGACCTAGAGATGGCAGCAGTGGTGTTCACTCTGAAGATCTGGAAACATTATTTGCACGGCAAATAATTTAAAGTCTTCACTAACCACAAGAGCCTGAAGTACATTTTCTCACAGAAGGATTTAAACTTGAGAAAGAGAAGATGGGTGGAGTACATCAAGGACTATGATTTTAACCTGTCATACCACCTGGGAAAAGCAAACGTGGTCGCAAATGCACTGAGTAGGCACACCCCGGTCATGGCCAGTTTGATGATCAAGGAATGGCACCTGATGCAAGAGCTGGTCGAGTGCAAGCCATGGAAACAATTTCAGGGAATAGTGAGGACTTTGTTGGCGAACCTATCTATTCGTCCAAAGATGGTAGAAGCCATCATCGCCGCTCAGCAGTTAGACCCCTTCGTTAGGGACACCTGGCAGAAGCTTGAGACAGGAACAATGCCTCATTTCTTAGTTGGCATGAACGGTGGAATGAGGTACGATCTCTAACTATACGTGCCTCAAGTAGAGGAGATAAAGAAGAGTTTGCTAGATGAGGCTCACCAGTCTAGTACACAATCCACCTAGGAAGCACCAAGATGTATAAAGACTTAAAGAGAAAATTTTAGTGGCTTGGGATGAAGAGAGAAATAGCAAAATTTGTGGCAAAGTGCGCAACTTGCCAGATGGTTAAGATAAAGCATCAAAAGCTCAAAGGAACTCTACAGCCCATGGATATTCCAATATGGAAGTGGGAGCATGTATCGATAGATTTTGTCATAGGATTACCCAAAACAAGAAGAAAGAATGATTCAATCTGGGTAATCGTCGACCGGCTCACCAAGTTATCGCACTTTCTGCCTATGAGGATCAGTCTTCCCTTACCGCAACTAGCAGAACTGTATGTGTCAGAGATAGTTAGGCTTCATGGGGTTCCAATATCGATTGTGTCTAATAAAGACACCAGATTCACATCCATATTTTAGGGAGCTTTGCAGGAGGTGTTCGAGATAGAATTGAACTTCAGGACCGTCTTCCACCCCCAAAAAGATGGTCAGATCGAAAGGACGATCCAGATCCTAGAAGATATGTTGTGGGTTTGTGTCCTAGATTTTGGAGGCAACTGAAAAGATCACCTGTCGTAGATAGAGTTCGCCTACAACAACAGTTATGTAACGTCCGTAAAATTCATTTTATAATTATTTATATTTTAATGAATTTATTCCTAGACGGGTGTTACTGTTCCGAGGCCCGTTGGTGTGGTTTTGTGTTTTGGACTTGGGCCTAGTGGACTGGCTTCTGATTGTGTGTCCCTGTGCGTGGTTGGCATTATGCATTGTGGCACTATACGTGTGGGGCCCAGGTGTGGGTCAATGTGGGGCCCATGTTCATGGGCCGTTTGGTGAAAGCGAGTTGGTGGTGTGAGTTTGGTTTGCTCATGCGAGTTTGTGGGTAGGCAGGATGCACGTTTGTGCACGCGTTCAACTACCACCTTGCATGGCTTTATAAGCTGATACGCGACGAGCACAACCAACTCATCCTTCCTCTCCTCCTCTTTCCCCTCCGCTTCACCATCCTGAGCATGCCATCCCTCTTCCTCCCCCTCCAGTTGTTCCCTCTCCCTCCACTCACTCCCCTCCTTCTCATCTCTCTCACTCTCCCTTCCTTGTTTCTCTTCTCCTCTCGCCTTCCTTCCTATTCGGTGTGCTCAACGATCGGTAGCAATGTGTGGCGGTGCGTGGAGCTCCGGAGTGGCGTCCCCGAGGTCGAGGAAGCTCAAGTGGACATCGTGGTCGCTGGAGTTGATCGGAGGATCGTAGGAGCACGTTTCTCAAGTACGCACCTCCAACCCTTGTATAGAGAGCATGAAATTGATAGAAATCAATAGGATTGCATGAAATCTAGGTAAATTAACATTTCTAGAATTTATTGTGGATTTATGGACATTTATGTCGTTGGTTGAATTTTCGATCGTTTTGACCCTTATGCCTTTGCGATTTTATATCTTAATGCATGAAGAATGGATTTTGGTTTTGTTTGTTGGAATTTGGAGTAGACTCGAGGGTCTACATCTTAGATTTTATGTAAGATTTTTGGTGTTGATTTTGGGGGTCCGATCCTCGATCCCAGTTGGGGTGATTTTGAATAGTAAGCTTTGGATCATTTTCTGTTTTTCGTAGAAATCAGCATACCGAACAATTTCGGCATGTCGTTTTTCTGTCAGTTTTGATCCTTTGGTCGAAGTTCAGTCATTCGATTTTGGACGGTTGACTGAATCATTTTCGGTGTATCAATTTTAGCCTCAGTGTTGACACCATTGACCTGATTCAGTCAACTGATCCAAATCGGTCTACCGAACCAGGGATATTCGGCATACCAAACCTATTTTTCGACATGCCGAATTAAGGCCCAAATGCTTTTATAAAAATGTAATTCCTGAGGGTTTTCTGGATTGGTTTGTATTGATCCCTTGAGATGGGATTGTGGGCTGTCAGTGGTGGTCCCTTGGAACACCTGATGTGTCGTTTTGTCAAAGTTTTGGAAGAGTTTTTAAAGATATAAAATGGTTTTTTTTTTTTCTAATTTTCTGTGTTCAGGCCGAGACAATGTGGGACCGTATCGTCGGGACCAAGGAATGTGACAACATTCTCGGGTGGTCGGGCGCGACTCCCTGTTTATAGGTGTAAATTGGGCCAGGTCTGCTCGACCCTTATTTTAGCGTCAGTTGGTCCGGCCTAAAAAAAATCAGGCCGACTCGACCCAGCCCATTATAGGCCATGGGCCGTACTGGACTCATGGGCTAGGCTCGTTCAGCCCATTTTATTAGACCTAATCATCGACCCATTTTAAGGGCGAGCTGGGTCGGCCCACTTTAAATAAAAAATAAAAAAAACGTTATGAACATTGCACAGCAATGTTCATGTGAACGTTGCACATGTGCAGCGTTTATTTTTTTTATTTTTTTTATAAATAACCCTCCACTTATTCTATAAATACCACCTCATTTTTTACAACTCTTCTCCTTCTCAATTCTCTATCTCTCCTCTCTCTACAGTACACTCTTAATTTCTCAACTCTTCTCCTTAAGTCTCAACTCTTCTCCCTTGTGTGGAATACAAGTTTGGCTCTAGACTCCAGACTCCGGTCTTCATTCTTCATCAACAACATTCTTACACTTTGAACTCCGGTCTCCATCTCCAATCGTCCAGTGGTCCAACATCTGTGTCCAATAACAGCTCGCAAGGCACCCATCAATTTCTTTACTTCTAATCCCTCCTATTTCTTTACTTTTAATTCCTCTATTTTTGGATTTTGAGTTTTTTGGATTAAGGTTTTTTTTATTATCAATTTTTTTAGCCTTAAAAATGGATTATCCTTTTAATGTAGGAAGTCATGATTATATCCCTGACCCTGAGTATACCCTTCCCTACCTAAGAGTCAGAACAAGCTTAAACCATTACAACCCCACAAACACAATCTACTAGAACTAAAAAACCTAGGAAGCAAAGCTCATCGGTTTGGGAACATGTAACCTTATATCCCATAAATGAAAATAAATGTTATTGTAAATATTGTGGTTCAGGATATACTTGTCCTAGGGGTGGGGTTGTAGGTCATATTGTTAGGCATTTAACAAAATGTATAGCTACCCATAATAAAGATGATAATACATACTTAAGATAATCTAAATTACATGTTGGTTTTAGTGGAATAGTTAATTGGAAACATAATATAGAAGAAGCAAAATACGGTGTAACAAAATTTATAGTACAAGATGAACAACCTTTTAATTTTTCTGAAAATAAAAAAATTGAAAGTTGTGTACAAAATTATTTAAACCTACAATTTAAAGGTCATTCTAGGAATACTACTAAAAATATAATTTATAAAATATTTAAAAAAAATAAAAAAATTTAATTGGAATGTTTTTTAGTTTATTATGTAAAATATCATTAACTTGTGATGTTTGGATAGGTCCAAATAATTTTTCTTATTTATGTTTAAGAACTCATTAGATAGACATAAATGGAATTTACAAAAAGATTAATTACTTTTAGACTTTTTGATCATCCGCACACTGGAAAAGCCATAGCAAATATTATAGAAGATATTAGTAAAGAATTTAAAATATATAATAAAATTAATACAATATCTTTTGATAATGCTTGTAATAATAATATTTTTTTTCTAAACGGTAATTTTTATGCATGTCCTAGGATTCGAACCTGGGACCTGTGGCGAGTTTAAAGTTCTCCCAGCCACTGTGACAATGAGACATTGTCCTTGTAATAATAATATTGCAGTAGAAATATTACAAAGAAATTTAAAGCCTATATTAAATGGTGATTTATTTCATTGTAGGTGTTGTTGTCACATTTTAAATTTAATTATACAAGAATGTATACATTGCATTTAGCCTTATATAGAAAATATAAAAGCAGCTATATTATTTATTTAAACATCAGGTATAAGATTTCAAGAATTTAGATATTTATGTGCAAAACAAGGTATAAAAGTTAAAAAATTTAAATTAAATGTTCAACATAGATGAAATTCAACATATGATATGTTAACTTCATATTTATCTTACAGTAACGTAATTACAACATATTATAATTCAAGATCTAATTATTTATTAAATGATTAAGATTGGAATAATACTAATGTAATTCATACATTTTTAAAACCATTTTGTACTGCAACTAATCAATTATCTGGTCAATATTATCCTACTAGTTCTTTAGTTTTAGTTAATTTATTTAAAATTACAAATACTTTTCAACAATATAGACAATTCCCACAATTTGAATATATTATTAAAATGATGAAAGAAAAATATAATAGTTTTTGGAATAAGCCTCCAATGCAGTCATGCTTAGCCTTAATCATGGATCCTAGGCATAAATTAGCTAATTGCATGGTACTTATAGATGATATTTTTAGTAATATGAATCAAAATGAAAAAATAGATGGAAATAATAATAATATTAAGGAAACTTTATATGCATTAATTGAAGAATATGTTAATAATTATGGTGAAAGTAGTTCTAGTGCACATACATCTAGTTTTGTAGGATCACGTAGTAGTAGTAGTAGTAGTAGTAGTTTATTTTGGAGTAGATTAAATAAGAAAAAAGGAAAATATGTAAAATCAACAACTAATAATGAATTAGAAATTTATTTAAAATGTGAGTTTGCATTTAGTGATATTGAAATGGATAACTTAGATGTATTAAAATGGTAGTCTAGTACTACTGTTAGGTTTCCTATAGTTTCTAGGATAGCTAAAGATTTACTAACTATTCCGACGTCTATTATAACGTCGGAGTCTGCCTTTTCTGCAAGAAAAGGAGTTTTAAATGATAAAAGATGTAAATTATCAGAAAAATCTGTAAAAGCATGTGTCTGTTTGAAAGATTGGTATGATGTAGTTGATTGTCTACAAAATTTAAACTTAAACGACGAATCAAAAGACGAAGAGAACTTCAATAGGGGCGGGAGCTTCTGCTATAGATTAAAAAATATGAATAAATTTCTTTTTTAAAATTTTTAATATATATTAATGTAATAATTGTAAATGTAAAAAATGTAAATTGTTGAATATCAGAATATCTAATGTAAATGTAAAAATGTTAATTTCAAGTTTTTATTTTTTTATTTATATAGGATATTAATGTAAATTTCATTTATTTAATAATAAATAATTTTTTTATTTTAATTGTTAATGTAAAATGTTGAATATCTTTTCATGTTCTTTAATTTATACATTAATTATTTAATAATAAATAATTTTTTTTAATTCAAAAATCTATGGATCGGCCCCAACCAGCCTGCCCCATAGACCGACCCACTAGCAGGCCACGGATCGTGCCGGGCTAGGGGGTTTTAATCCACAGCCTGGCCCGACGTGGTTCATTTTTGTGGACGGGCTGGGCTAACCTGGTCTAGGTCCATCAAGGCCTAGCATTTTTTGGGTCGGGCTAGCCAGGCCCATTTTACACGTCTATCACTGGTCGAGGTTGGGGGCCAAGATACTTGAGGTAGAGGAGCATCGAGTCCTGGAGGTATGAAACTCCTTAACTGTCGTTTCGAGGCTAGGATTGTTGTCCACCGGTTGAAGTGTCTTGTGGCATGACGGGGAAGTATGATACTCCTACTGTCGCCATGAGCACTGAAGCTCGGGTGTCGTCGAATGTAGAGGTATGACACTCCATCCTGAGCATTGTGTGTGGAGGATGCCGTGAGGAGGCGTACCCTATGGTGGCTAGTATGGGTGGGACACATGCCCCATAGTTGGTAGTATCCTGAGAGACAAGACAATCTTCCTAGGGAGGGATTGGCTTTGTGAGGGTTCTCCAAGTGGGAGAATCGTAGGACGATGCGGCTCCTGCATAGGGTGACACGTCGCAGCAATGCAGATGCCGTTGGTGGCCCTTCGGTGGACTGCTTGTGGCCAAAATTTAGTTGCCTAGCACCGGACTTCTTGACTCACTATGTGTGGTTTTGGCCATTGTGGACCTTTGCTTATGACTTTGGGCTGGTAGAGCCTTGATTGTGGTTTTGACAGGTGTGGGCCTGGTGTAGACACCCCGATTTTGAGGTGGCTCATAGATAAATTTTCCAGATGTTGCTTTGGATATGCCAAACCCAATCCCATCAACTAAACCAACCACAAACCTATAGCAGGCTCGCAACCCCATTAGAAATTCTGACAGGTAGGGGAGAGCACAAAGTTATAGCACCAATGTGGAGCACCTGATTGGACACCGAGCAGGAGCACTACAGTGGCACACCTAGTTGGAGCACCAGGCAAGCGCACTTATCTGGCGCAACCTCCTGGCGCACCAAGTTGGCGCACAGCCACTTCTCAGGCTGTTGGCTATTGGCTTTCCACCTCCCATGTCTGTAACTTTCACCAGCGAATATGCTTTGGAATCTGTGCCAGGCTCTTCGTTTACGAGGCTGCCTGCATTCCATAAGAGTTACCTTTGCAAAATCCTATATAATGATCCCCATGGACAGCCATTTGATGATCTTGAGCAAGCCATCTACTGATTCCAGCAACCCATTCTCGTGTTCTTGAATATTCTCTTGCATTCTAAAGCACCTCCAGCCTTTCCAAAGCAACAGGGATCATATTATCTTGGGTTTTCCAAGAAGGAATACCTTGGACAAGGTAAGCCCCTCTCCTTTCTTTACTTTTAATCTTAGTTCTTGCATTGAATATAACATGCCTTGAACTTCACATATAATCTGATTTGTTGTTGTTTACATGAGAGTTTTATGATAAGATGCTCGTTTCATATGCAAGATACTCTACATGTAAAATGTATATGATAAAAATCTGCATCATGTAATTCCTGTGAGTTGTTTTTTTTCTTCTCTGTTTCTTTACACAAGGAACCATGATTCATGAACATGCATGCTATGAAATTAGCATCAAATATAATCTCTGTATATTTATCATTTGCTTATGGTTGTTAGGTTCATCCATTCATTTCCTATCTTTTAGAATCCCATGCAAGTATTTCAGCCCATGATTTGCATGATTTGGAACCAAATAATAAAAGATTTCCATTTGTTTGAATCTTATCATGTTTTCTGTTTTTATCACCTGCATACTTGATCTGATTAAAGAAAATCACTAATCTCTGAAATCTGGACCAGATTCTGAATCAGACTGCAGTTTGATTCAGGTTTTCTGGGGAGCACCATTCTGGAGCACCAACCTGGCGCACCAGAGTGGTGCACCTTACCAGAGCACCACTCTGGCGCACCATTTTGGTGCACTAGACTGGTCAAAGAGCAAATCACCATGTTTACATCTCAAGCTGCGTGGTTTATCGGATGATTTTGACTCTGATTTTCTTGGTGTGGATTTTTTGATGTTATATGTCTTTGCATGCATGTTTTCAGCTTAAGATGATACTGTTTTAAGACTTTTTACACTTTGCATATTCAGCCCATAGCTGAAATCTGGTAGGCTGATTGCCCCATGGACCCCTATATGGAGGTTCTTATGCATCAGTCCATGATCCAAGTAGTGTGGCTGAATCTTGTTTGCTTTTATTTATCATGACAAGGATGTGATCTTGTGTGAGGCTTGCAGTCTTTGAACACCAGGTCCATAAATCTTCTCATGCTTGCATTTTTTCTAGATTTTCAAAGTATGTTTTCTGAGTTTACAAAGATTTTGCATTGCATAGCATTCTAGAATACATTGCATTGCATGGATTTCTGGTGTTTTCCTCAGTACATCTTCCTGGCCCCACTAGAGCACCTAGGTGGCGCACCAGATTGGAGCACCAGTCTGGCGCACCAAACAGGCACATCAGCCTATTTTTCAATAGCACACAGCAACTTTTCGCATGATTTTTAGTATATTTGCCCGTTTTGATTTGCTTCTGGTTTTCTTCCTTGATATATCAAGAAGACTCAATTCTGTTTTCAGCCCTTTTTATGCATGGTAGATCACATTTTGCATATAGTAAAGCAATGATGAAAGTCGCTCAGAGTTCTTAGATCCTTGATCTTATTCATGCAATATCTTTGTATCAATGTTTGACCCACTATACGAGCGATCCTTCTGAGCATTAGGATACACCCTACATCCCATGCACTCCTATTTAGCATAAGACACCACTCACTTAGCATGGCATTGCATATCGCCCTCAGGTGTACAGAAAAGGCTGAAAAGCCGACATTCCATATAAGTAAATGAGAAACCCATAGAAAGACCGATTTTCGGGTGCACGAGGGTGCCTAATACCTTCCTCGTGCGTAACAGGGATCCTTGCCCATTTCTGGTTTATGAAGACCTTTTCCATTGGCTTTATTGCATGATTTGAATGTTTTAAGCGGTTTTCCTTGTCTTCCGTTTTTAAATAGACTAGGTGGCGTCTCCTGCTTGTTTATCATTATTTTATTTTATTTTTTTCCGTGACTTTGTCTATCCTCGCGCATTTGGCCTTTAGCGCCAAGCCCGAGGCTATCGCCGACATGGTTACACCTGGGATGATGCCATATGAGGCATTGTATGGTAGGCCATGTAGGACACCCACCTATTGGAGTGAGGTAGGCGAGCGGCAACTTGTGGGACCAGAGATAGTGCAACAGTATGAGCATAAAGCCGATCTAATCAGAAGGAGATTGCTTGCTACATAGAACAGACAGAAGAGCTATGCTGATCGAAAGCGTAGGCCCTTAGAGTTTGAGGTGGGAGACTTTGTCTTCATTAAGGTGTCACTAACCAAGGGTGTGGCGAGGTTCGGTATAAGAGGCAAACTAATTCCTCGCTACATCGGGCCATATCAGATCATCAGAAGAGTTGGTGAGGTGGCATATAAGTTGGACCTACCACCAAAGCTAGCTAGTGTGCACATTGTCTTCCACGTGTCGATGTTGAGGAAGTGTCTGACAGATGCATCCCAGGTTATCCCAGTATAGCCAGAAGAGCTTCAGTAGGACTTATTAGTGGCAGAGGATGCCGTACAAATATGGGACAAATAAGAGCAAGTCCTCAGAAAGAAAACGATTCCTCTAGTGTTGGTTCAGTGGCGATACCTTTGAGTAGAGGAAGCAACTTGGGAGCGTGAGTCAGACATCTAGGCACGATACCCTCACCTATTTGGTTAGATGAGAATTTCGGTGACAAAATTCTTTTAAGGGGGGTAGGATGTAATATCTGAGCCCAGAATAGGAAGACCACATCTAGGACGCGCGTCTAACAAGTGCGGGTCTCCTAGGAGATTTCCAGAATGATGTAAGCTTGTACCCATGCATTTATATTAAAAGTGAATGGGATATGGGTTTCAATGCTTGATTGTGCACTCTTCTCTTTGGTGTTTATTCCTAGACATTGTATGTCTACGTATGTTAGTATCCTATACAGTATGCGTATACATATGCTTCAACAATGATTGCACAGTAGTTTGCCACCTTCTATTGTGCAGCCATGCTCTGCCATCGCCGCCTTCCTCCCATACCCTGCGAACGGCATCGCCCGAATCTCTCCATGCCTTGCCAGCAATTACAGGTGACTAAAAAACGATGACAGGCCGGCTGGAATAAAGGGGAAGAGAAGAGCTGGTGCTAGAGAGGAAACAGGGGAGAGAGAAATCCAGAGGTGAGGAGAGGGGGAGAGGTGATTGCTGGAGGGAAGGAGATCGCCGGGAAATGCTGAGGTGCTTGCTAGAGACGAGAAGAAACGCCGGTGACCCATCAAAGTGTACGCAAGCCATCCTTTCTTCTCTCCATTTCCATCGATTCTCATGCTTAGTTAATGTTGCAAATTAGTTAAAAAAACCTGAATGTAGGTAGTCTAGCATAGGATTATGACTTTACAGAGATTTCATGAATTTACGAGAATTTATCAAGAATATTTTAGTGGTTTTCTCAACAGCATGCTACAGTAATCTTCCTTGACACTTTATGCTATATGATTTAATATCTTGAGAACCACATATCAAATTAAGATGAAACTTGTCCCAAAATGTAGTAGACTCAAATCCTTCAAGATGAATATTTATGTGTATTTTTGCAGTGGCCAGAGATGGGTCCACCTAGAGCTCCCAAGTGGGGCGATTTTTCCAGCAACCTGATCTAGGTTTGCTGTAAGTGCATGGATCGCGTGCCAAATGCACGGACCAAACGTGCAGACGGGATGCACGGGTCTCACAGGCATATTTCCCAGAAAGGATAAAACACTTGATGCAGATCTTAATTAGTGGAAAATATGATTGTAACCCCTAAGCAATTATTCTGAAATGAAAGATGTTCAGAAAAGATGCTTTAGAAAGAAGTGCAAAGGTTTAAAAAGAATGATTCTTCTTGAAAAGAAATTTAATCGGAATTATTTTTAGAAGAGAATATTACTTTTTCATAAAAGCATTCCCTGTGATAAGAAAATTGATTTCAGAAAGAGTTTTAGAAAGAGACTTCAGAAAAGAACTTCAGAAAAGATACATGTTTTCTTAGAAAAGAATTTCTGACCAGAAGCATGTTTTAGAAAAGAAAAGTTTAGAATTTTGAGTTGACCCTTGGTGAAAGAGACTGGGTGCCAAAAGTGCTAGTGCTGGCTGGGCAATGTACTCAGTTAGGCAGGTGGTGTTAGGTAGGCTAGGTGAGATAACTTGAGAGTTCGTGATGGGTTGGGCAAAGTCACCGATGCTAGCAACACCATGATAGATTAGAGGGATGTCGTGAGGAGATGTATCCTCGTGTAATGAGAATAGAAAAAAGGGAAGAAATTGTAAGGCCCGTTGGTCGGAACGGGGATATACCCTGCACGGGGACGTTTACCTTGGCAGTGTAGGGGATCGAGGTTGTGCCTCTTTCTCCGATTGTGGCCAGGTCACCCCTAATCAAGGTGACACTAGAAAAGAGATTTGTAGATTTCAGATTCAGGTTTGGTTTGAGGCTAGAATTGAGCTTGGTTTTGGTTTCTGAGATTTAGCCAAATTCTAGCCAAGATAAGAATAATATTTTAGGACTAGTTCCAGCCAAGTTCTATGTTTTTGCAAGATTTAAGATTTGAGATTTAGGCAGGAACCTAGTCTCATAACAGTTTTCCAGAGATATGTAGAATAGAGTATAGTTTTCAGAAAAGAAAGTAGGTTTTGAAAATGCATGATTTTCGAGATTTCTTTGAAAGAAGCTTTCTCAGAAATTAGCCAGAATTTGATTATGACCCAAATTAGAGTTTTATAGAAAAGTTTTCAGAGAAGAAAATAAAGTTTGAATTGGAAACAAAGAATGGGAGCCTAAGTCATTTTTTTACTTTTATTTTCTTTGGGGCGAGTACTGAGTGACTTAGATGTCACTCGTGCGTTTCATTGGTTGATTTTTTTTCTGGTGCTATATTGGAGTGCAGTCAGTTTCTAGTGCTTGGGTTTTGGGAGCCACTAAATGCACAAAGATCTGGGTAGTAGTTAGCATTGAATTTATTTTAAATACTGCTCTTGCTAATTTAGCAGACTCAGACTTAGATTTACTTTGCCATGGCGCCCTGTGACTGCGGGGTGTTACAAGTTATGATCCCAACATCATAGACTTCACAAACAAGACATCATGCAAAATTTGTTGAGAAAAAGCTAAGAAAAGATCTAGCAAATGAATTCCAAAAGTTCTACAAATTTATAGGGTTGAAGTTTATCAAACAATGTATTCAACAAAACTTATTTTACTAGAATCTGATCATCCACACTTAAGTTATGATCAAAATATGACAAATAAGTCAAACTGAGAACATATGAAATCTGCTATTAAAATCTCAACATTATCAATACTATGCGCAACCAAAAATATAGAAGTTATACTCCAAGTAAAAATTAGGAACTCTAATTTGCAACAAGAGCAAAATCATAATAGTCCAACCTCGAATATTCAAAATATAAAGATGACAAGGTACGAAGGCAACTCTACACCTACAACAATGGCATTCTCAGGAAAGTTATGCAAGAGAAATACCAAACTCAACTAAAATTATTATCTCAAACCCCTATAAAAGGCCATGAAAATCTTACTCACAAAACAAATTCTACAGAAAACTGAAGATCTTAGAGTTAGGTATGAATTATCCAAAGAAACTCAAGAAAAAACCATCTAAAGTGTTGGACGCAGACATGTGTGTGTCTTACATAAGAGTCACTAGTCCCAGCATCTAATGCCCAACAGACAGTACTAAACTAAATTCTAATGAAAAAACATGCTCAAGTCATGCATGAATCATACTGAAAACTCGAGACACCATTTAAGATTAATATAAGTTTCACCATGCAATACAAATCAAGCTTCGAAACCCAATAAATTTTCCTTACATGGGTGTGTACAACAGAGTCTGACTTAGGTGCAAAACACAACATATGTTGAGTTTAATATAAAACACACAAGCATGTGCATCTTACACCTCAAAACCAGATAGAAGTAAAAATCTATTGTAAACTTGCACTGGATGCTTTAGAAAACCCAAGGATGTGAAGATGATCAATAAAGAATGAAAAATATAGCATGCAATAAGAATTCCAACATCCACCACTTAAATTCAAATCTCCTATAAGGTGTGTACCTTGCACTAAGAGAACCCAACACATGTAGTCAACTCCCAAGCAATTCTGAGTTTTGACCAATCTTTTGATCACTCTCCCTTCATGTCTCAGATCTCCAGCAAATCCTAGCAACTTGTGCATCACTAGAAATCCAAAGGATGAGTGCATGCACACCAAGGGGAAGGAAAGAAGAAGAAGAGAGAATTTCATAATCAAAGAACTCAAATGACACCTACCCTTATACCTTAGAGTTGCAGCACCTTCCCAGTCAATTCTCTAACTAAGGACAATGCTTGGGTTTGCAAAAAGTTGCTGGAGGTTTGCTTCCACGGTCACGACAACATGCATGAGAGGGGAACAACTCCACGTTCCACATGTAAACCCGTACAACCCTCATGCAACCCATGCACACCTTTTCCTCTTCCTCTCAGCACTGGATTTCCCTTCTAGATGCACTTCTTGCCTAGCATTGAAGGAGGAAGAACAAAATCCCCAAATACGAAGAAATAATCCCATATATATAGGTAGCTAGTACTACTATAATTTGTTGGAGACTGCTCAAGGTGTAAAACACAGTCACTTATGCGTTTAACATAAAACACAAACGGCGATGCATTTGCATTTGACACTTCTGAAGTCTAGCCTATAGGTATTGAATGCAGACATCTATGCGTCTTATATAAAAGGAAAATATTTTGGCCTTCTACACCAAATCCCCAGTTCACACTATAGGTAAGTGTTAAATGCACATGTTATAGCATCTAATATAAGACACAAATATATTAGCATCTTACACCCCAGAATTTTAGATTAAATCTTTGGCCTAAAATACTATCCAAAATCTGGGTTATTACAGATGATCTATCCCATCCAAGACATGGGAAGCAACACGAAGCAAATCCTCGAATCTAGCGTCCAGTCCTTGTTTGAGGCAATCCAAGTTGATCAAAACAATGCATATATGGACCCATCTTCAACCAAGAAGGTATGCAATCTAAACTAGTTCAATCAACTTAGTGATCTAAAATGAAATAAGACAACAAAAGACAACACTAATATAACATTTGGTATGTAGGAATGAAGGTCGGAATGGACTGAAATCGAATAAATTTATTGGATTAAAATGGAATTCCTACATTTGATACAAAAAGTAGAAGAAAATGGTCATTTCGGATGGAATAAAATTCTCATTCAACAAGGGATTTTCATTCCTTGATTAGAAGCAAGGAATATCATTCCATTCCATTCCACCGAGGGAATAGGACACAGTGGACACCAGTGGTAGGTGACGATGGATGGTACAGTGGATGGCGATGGCAACAGATGATGACAGACATTGGTGGTAGATGGCGACAACGATGGATGGCAACAGTGGTAGTGGTGGGAAGAGGGAATTTTTGCCTGTCAATTCCGCTCCAATTTTTAATTACGTACTAAACACAGTAATTTAATAAAATTACTTCATTCCATTCTCATAGTAATTCTATTCTAGAGTTTATTTTATTCTAGCTTATTCTTGTTTACCAAATGTAACATAAGGTTTACCTTATGAGAGAGTTAGCCAATTATAGATTGACTTTTAGAAATGCCTGCGCCTACGTTTTCATTTTCTTCAAAAAAAAAAAAACATGTGTGAAGGAAAGTTTTGAGTGATATTAGTGCCTATTAAGTGAGTTTGGAACGCATTAAGATCCAGATAAAGGTTTTTTCTTGTTTTATATGAAATCCCAAAGTGAAACTTCATAGGCTCATATTGATTTATTATGTTTAACCATGTAAAAATGAAACGTAACAATTTTAGGGACCTTTACCATTTAATTTTAAATGCTTAGCTTTAACAAAGTTCAATACTTTAAATATTAACATGATAAATCTAAATGGTAGAAGCAGATAGATTATGTCATCTTTTGCGTTTGTACATGTTAAAAAATGTCAAATAGAGTCAGCAGATTGGATACTCATTGTGAACTTTGCTTGGAGCTCTTTTATAATTCTCTTTAAGTTTTTTGGTTAATTGGTAGTTGTATTTCTTTCTATTAATAAAAAATTACAGTCACCAAAAAATAGTGTTTAAAGTCTACCTGAATATTACAAAAATAATGCCCTATCACACATTAAGTGACCAAAAGCCCAAAAAATATATGTTGTTCAATTGTTGAGAAGTATAAAGCCGTCAACGAAGGTTAAATGTTGACATCCCAAAACAAAAAGTACTATCTGTGAGAAACTATAACAGATTAACCAAAGGTTAAAAATGGCCTTGGATAGATGGAGTTCCAAGGGTCGTCTCACTATCAGGAGCCAAAACCTGCTCTCCCTCTCTGCTCTGTTGAAAATAGATATTGTTAGCAAATTCTCAGCCCTTTCAAATCCTGTAGCCAAAGAATCTATCCAACAATGAAACATTGCAATGATATCATTCAAAATCATAAGTAGATTCCTGTGGGAACCCCTAAAGATTCTATTATTTCTCTCCTGCTAAACAAACCAAATGACAACAAGAACCAGACTATGTGCACCAGCTAAGGTGACATTGAATTTAATGGCAGGTGGTATTGCAAGTAAGTCCTCTATGGAATTAAAAACTGGATAAATATATTCATTGGAAAGAGAGTGCCAGATAGACTGCACAAAAGGGCAAAATAATTCTCTTTAAGTTGTGTTACTAAAAAGTTAATAGATGAATGCCTGAATAACTAAGGTCCGTTTGGAGTTGTAGTTTTGGCGAGAAATGTTTTTCCAAGAAAACTAGTTCTTAATGGACATTTCTTTTAAGGATTCTTAAAAAAAGTAGTAAACAACTTTTCAATAATTTTGAACTAAAAATTTATTGAAAGGAAAAGTTGTAACAGTAACCTTTGGCGAAAAGTGTAAAACTTGGTAGGTGATCAAAAGTACTTTTACACAACACAATCCCAACGGACCCTAAGAAGAAAATATTGACCTTCGTTATTTTTTTTAAATCTAAGAAGATGAAATTAGTTTTTTTTTTTTTTATATGGAGGCATAGACACGGAATGCATGCAAAGTCAATCAAGCTACTTGGAGAGGTTGACCACACCCTATGCATCACATGTTGTAGGGTCATTGAAAAGACAATACAGTGGACCCTACATTTTGTGAAAGGAAACTCGACTTGGCTCCAAATCGATTGTCATGGGGTCGGTCTGAATTTTATTTCTCATTCTTCGTGTTACTCCGAACATTTTGCTGCTCATGATGTGCCATTTAAGCTGTCATTTTCTTTTACATGTTCACTTAAAATCTGCTCGTGCATACGACAAGTTTATGATAAAGATTATGTTGGGAGTGTGCATAACAAGACTGTGCGTGATTGATTTGTAGTACTTCTAAGCATGTTTATGCATGCTTTTTAAGGATGATTTATGAAGAAAAAATGGTGAAGTTTGAAGAAAATATCCAAAATGAAAGCAAGTTCTGACAAAATATGATATTTATGAACTGTCTGTGTTCTAAAGTTCTGACTACCATTTTAAAAATGTAATTGTGTGTTAAATGTACCATATTTAGAAGAATAGTCTGAATTTTTTGAATATTTTTTTAATTTAATTATTTGGTTCCATCAAGAAGGACTTTTCACGTGATATATTCATTTCTTTTGAGAGGGATATATTCATTTTAATATCACCATTTTTTCCCCTTCTTTCTCTAGTTTTCTTCATATTCTTATTATGATTTATCACAAAGAAATTTTATATACACATAAATACACAATAAGATGAATTATGTATGATTTATATATAGTGGGGTGGGTGGGGGGAGAGGTGGGATCGCTGACTGTAGGATGTTATCACGGCATCCATGTGGAAGGTTTCAGGTTATATATAAATACATATAATTATATAGAACCACACATAATGACATGTGAAGATAAATCGCAGGAGCAAGTTGCCCACGTATTCCTTTCTTCTTGTTCATTCCAACAAGTGTTGCCAATTCTCTTCCCAATTATTTGTTGTGGGCTCGTGGTTGTTCCAATGAAACGTATCCCTTTCTTCTTATTCATTCCAACTAGTGTTCTCAATTCTCCTTCTATTTATTTGTTGTGGGCTTGTGACTGTTCCAATAAACCATCAACACGACATAACCTTAACGTATCCCTTTCTTCTTATTCATTCCAACAAGTGTTGTCAATTCTCCTCTCATTTATTTGTTGTGGGCTTGTGGCTGTTCAAATAAACCATCAACATGACATAACCTTAACGTATCCCTTTCTTCTTACCCATTCCAACAAGTGTTGTCAATTCTCCTCTCATTTATTTGTTGTGGGCTTGTGGCTGTTCAAATAAACCATCAACACGACATAACCTTAATGTACCCCTTTCTTCTTAGCCATTCCAACAAGTGTTGTCAATTCTCCTCTCATCTATTTGTTGCGGGCTTATGCTTGTTCAAATAAACCATTAACATGACATAACTTTAATAATATAAGTATATAACTAAATACCAAATGTCTAGTTCTCATGATCTCACCCCTCAGCCTACATGGTGCTACTAGTTGGTTCCAAGTCGGTGGTTGGTTTGAGTTGATTCACAGGGGTATGAGAATAGAAGAAGAGTTAGTGGACCTCGACTAGACTTGGACTAGCCAAATTAAGTTGTTTTGATGCTTAAGTCAGTGAAAGGAGATTAAGTTTTTAAGAGAGTGGAAGTGAAGAATGCTAATAACATGAAGAAAGATCTCAAATCGTTCACTCAAGCATTCAATATAGTGTATTTATACCTAAAGGTGGTAGTTGAAGACCACTGTGGAACTTAACCATGGGCAATGACGATTTGGACACATATCAAATTCTAGCAAAAAGAGTCATACGTGGTAAAGTGGGTTGTCAAGTGTGTCAAGTAATGCAGCTTTGCAGGAGTTGCCATTTTGTTAGATACACATGGCACTGTTGCATGTATAGAGAACTGTGCAAGTCTGTGGCACGTCAACATACCTACATGTTGTTCCTTGGGATAGGTGTGGCATTACAGACGTCCATTCTCTAGTCCCTTGATTGGTCGGCATGTCTCAGTTGGGAAGGTGTTCGTATCCTGGTCTTTCACCTAGCATGCTATCAAGGCATGTGAAGCATGGCACTTGAAGACTTCAGAGTGTTAGTGGGGGTTGTACATTGTTACCCTAGAGGTTGCTTGGGTTTGGTGCTCGTTCGACCCTAGTGTTGAAGTGCTTTGCATTGTTTGCAGTAGATGTCGGGTTGTAGTGCATGTTCAAACCAGGTTCTCTTATGCTCGATCTTTAAGTTGATCGCCCGAAATAGTTCATCCATGAATGGGGTCGGGCGACCGATCCCTCTTCATGATTCCTATACTTTAGTAGTTGATCAATAGATTGATTGCTGAAGTAGACAATTGGTTGGCCTAGTAGGCACGTGACTTCACGTCTTGGCCACTTCGTATCTATGTTGCGTCCTGTAGTGTGCAAGTGAAATTGCCATGCAAAACAATGGCAGGCTGAGTAACTTGTTTACTGGGAGGCTAGGCTCAACCAAATGAATGGAGTTGATGGGAGGTTAGACTCCATTAAACAACAGGAGTCGACGAAAGGCAAGTCACTACTAAATGACTCGGATTGTCGAGAGGTAAGGCTTGACCGAGCGGGAGGAGTCGTTAGGAGGTTGGGCTCGGTAAACGATTGATCGTCAAGAGGTAAGGATTGACCAAATGAGAGGAGTCATTGAGAGGTTGGGCTCCTTGAACGACTATGATCATCAAGAGGTTGGCTCGTTGAACGACTTCTTCGCTAGGAGGGTAAAAAATAGAGGATAGTGTAGGAGGTGCTCTCATATATGTGTCGAGTGCATGAGACATATCTCTGATTATAATTTACACATAGTATTTTCAGAGATTGTTGGCTCTCTAAGTTGGATCTCCTTGATCTCCTCAATCGATTTTGCCCTCAATCATTTCTCTTCAATCTTGATCGATGTAACGACTCACGTCACTACCAACACAAACACATTAGCCGAAATAATTTCAATAATAATTAAATACTAAATTATAGGAAGTTAAAGGCTAAATTAAAAGCATCTAACAACCAAAAACCTATGTGTGCGGCTACAAGACTCCAATTATATGCACTAGACTCACCAATTGTTGCTTGCCTGCACCTACAACCTAAACAACACACAAAGCACACGTGAGTACCTAGAAAGTCACCTAGCACACACCTCACGAAAAACTTGGAAAATAAAATCAAGAATTTTTTTTTAAATCATTTTCACGGAAGCCACAGAGTCTGAAAACACTGTCCCCATCAGCCAAAACCACAAAATTTCGACTCCAAAACTTTCTCGTATTTCTTCTGAAGTCACAAACATACAGAAAAACATCCATATAGCAAAATCAGGCCCAACTAGCTGAAACAGTCCAAAGCACAGTCCAACTGACCAAAACCTTAAACACGAGCAATATTGGCCAAAAGCCACAACCACACTGAGTCATGTTACCCGACGCTAGGCTACCAACTTTGGCCACAAGCAGCCACTGAGGTGCACTTTATTGCAATAGACCCATCACCCTACGATGAGAGAATCCGTCCCGAAGTCCTCCTACCTAAAGAACCCTCACAAAGCCAACCTCACTTGGGAAGACTGTCCAATCATTCAGGACGCTACTAGTAATGGAGCATGTGCAATACCCGACCTGGCCAACACCACAAGGTCTACCTCATTGGCATCGTCCACATGGTACCTAAATAGTGGGAGTGTCATACCTCCACACTTGGTAGTACCTTGAGCCTTAGTGCCCAGTGACAACCGAAGTATCATACTTCTACGTCCAGACAACACCTCAACCTACAAACCTCAACCTCGACCACATGAACGACAGTCAAGAAGTCTCATACCGCTAAGACCCGATGAGTACTTACCTATAGTATCTTGGTCCCCGACCTCAACCTGGGTGATGTGTCTGACCACCTGAGAACGTTGCCACATTCCCTAATCTAAGCAGCATGACCTATGGTATCTTGGCACACACATAGAAACCACAGAAATCACTTTTCCAAAACATGCTATATCTCTTTGAAATCCTTTTTCAAAATCTTTTTATATTCTCAAGAAACTCTACAAAATTGGCACACTAGGTGTTAACAATAGACCACCACTGATGGTCGTCAAAATCCTCTTTTATAGGCATTTAAAACTCCTCAGAAAAAGCTACAAAGAATCACTTTTCAAACACCACTTGGGCTTGGTTTGGTGTGCTGTAATGGGTCAGTCGACCAAAGTGGGCTCAGGGCACCAGAAACAGTAGGCCGAAAAACCACTCGGACGCCTAAAAATCCCTAGTTCAGTCGTTCGAAAAGAAATGGTCAACTGAACTGGATGCATAGTCAACACCCAAGACCCAGAATGGCAAACCAAATAATTTTAGTTGACTGATCCAGGGGTCAAGGGGACAAATTTGAAGCAAAAACGGCATACCGATAAAAAATGGCATACTGATTTCTACAATTTCAGTAAAAATGGCTCGATGCCTTACCCGACTCCTTGGTCAAATGGGACCAAGGGTGGACCTGCTAGGAAAAATCCACAAACCACAAATAAAACACGGTATGTAGACACATGAGTTTATTCCAAAACGACACAAACAAAATCACAATCCATGTATCATAGCTCACAAACCAAATTCATAAAGCCATAGGGGTCAAAAACGACCCAAACACACCAACCACAATAAATGGCCATTAATGCCTCAATAAATCACCATAAATTCCCATAAAAATCTAGAAACATAAATTTACCTAAGTTTCTTGCATTTAGGATTTTCTACCAATTTCATGCATTTCTATGCAAAATGTGAGGTGCATACCTTACGACGATCGTCAACAATCCTCCAGCCAACCACGTGCTCTCCGGCGATCACCCTGACCTCTGGCCTTCCTTAGTTGCTCCTCGAGCTCACGTGCTTCCAAGGAAGAAGTCTGGAGTCCTCTCAAGCCAACCTGAAAACCCAAGCTCCGTTGCTCTCCTTCTCTTTCTCTCTCTCTCTCTCACAGTCACGCACAAAGGTGGAAGAAGAAGAAGGGGAGAATGGGGGTGGAGGAAGAAAGGAGGGGAAAGAAGGAGAAGGAGGAGCGAAAGTGTGGAGGAGAAGGGTGAGGGGGGAGGGATGATGTGTGTGGGGGAAAAGGAAAAGAAGAGGAGGAGTATCGGGGAAGGAAAAGGAAGATGGTGTGGTGGGAAAGAAGACTCATCCCATCCCTCTCTCTTATACGCGGGAGGACTTAGATACTGTTAGTATGTAATAGAGAGATGGTTAAGTTAGTTGTAACTAATCCACATGTCATGATGTTCGTGTTCCATGTGTCAAGATTTGTATGGTTGGTAGAAGAGTTTGTCATAGAGTTTGTTATAATTGTTATGGTAGTTATAAGTTGTTGTAACAAACTCAAGCATATATATGAGTGGATAGTGGAATGGTAGGAGAGGTTACGATAGTTTCTCTCAGCCATTCTGTTTGCTATTCCTCTTCTTCCTCCATCTTCTTCTTCTACCTTCTTCCTTTATCTTCTTCCACATTGGTGTGCTTCGCATTGAATTGTTTTGGGTGAATTCTGACATAGTATCAGAGCCTCCTTGTTACATTTGATTTGGTGTGGAGTGCTTTGGACCTACAGCTTGTTAGAATGGATTCAGGAGCTACATATGGGGTTGTAGGCACAGGATCCGAAATGTTTGCTGCTAGAATGGTTGGTTCATCTTTTTCATGTGGAATACCTCCATCAGCAATACAACATAGTGTGTTACACAAGCTCACGGATGCAAATTATGCACTTTGGAAATCATAGTTTATTCCTCTACTTAATGCATTCAAATTGATGGGGATTGTTGATGGAACATGTCCTAGTCCATCACCATTGATTAAGGTGACTGATGGTGATGATACAAGGCTTGTTCATAATCCAAATTATCTTGTCTGGCATAAAATGGATCAATTAGGTCTCAGTTGGTTTATGTCTTCAGTTTCTAAGGAGATTGGGTCTCAACTTGGTGATTTGGCTACTGCAAGAGAGGTTTGGGTTCTTCTTGAGAAGTATTTTGCTACTAAATCTAGAGCTTGAGTCTTCTAATATAAAACTGAGTTAAATACTCTTAAAAAGGATGAAAAGTAAATCACAGAATACATGCATCATGCAAAAAGTTTGACTCTTAGTCTTAATGGTGCTAGATCTCATTTTGATGATGATGATTTAGTATTGTCAATCTTGAATGGATTAGGTCTTGATTTTGATTCTATAGTTGCTTTAGTTACTTCAAGAATTACTCCTATATCATATGATGAATTGGTTGGTTTGTTGTTAAGCCATGAACAGAGGTTGAAACGTAATCAACCATTGCTTGATGTTTCTGCTAACTATGTGTCCAAAGAGAATAAGAGTAACTCAGGAACCAGAGGTAGAGGCAGGTCTCATGGTGGCAGATCAAGAAGAGAAGGTCAATATGAAAGAGGAAGATACAATTATGCAAACAAGACTCAGGGGAAACAATCTATGGTTGGAGTGCAATGTCAAATCTATGGTAGGCTAAACCATTAAGCCCTGACATGTTACCAAAGATACAACCATGCTAGACCAGCTGAAAATATGGTTGAAGCCTCATATAGTAATAGTAGTAATCAAAATTGGCTGGCTGATTTTGGAGTAATTCATCACATTACAAATGTGTTGAGTAACTTAGACATATAACAAGAGTATGCTGGAGGAGATGAGGTTAAGATTGGAAATGGAACTGGTCTTCCCATTTCTAATATTGGTTCCTCTAATTTTTTTCTCCTCTCAAGCTAAGTTTACTCTTAAAGATATCTTGCATGTACCTGAAATTACTAAGAATCTATTATCAGTTCATAAGTTTACACTTCATAATGGTGTAAGTATTGAATTCTTTCCATATCATGTTCATATTAAGGACCAGAAAATAGGGAAGGTGCTTCTCAAAGGATCCTTTAAGGAAGGTCAATATGAGATTCCATTGAAGAAGTCAACTAGCAGTGGTTCACCTTCAGTCTATTCAGCAGAAAGGGTGTCTCTTCAAACATGGCATTCTAGGCTAGGACATATGCTAATTCTAATGTAGTTAGAAAGGTTGTTACTTCTTTTAACCTTCCTTGTATCAAAGATAAGATGAGGAAAATGTGTGATGCTTGTGTGCAAGCTAAGAGTCACAGGCTGCCATTACCTTGTACTGCCTCTATCAGTAATAAAGCATTTTATTTGATATTTTCTAATGTCTGGACTTCTCCTATCACCTTTTCAAATGGCTATAAGTATGTGGTGTCTTTCAATGATGACTACAACATGTTTGTGTGGATTTTTCCATTAGCACTCAAATCTGAAGTGTAATCTATATTTCTGAAGTTTAGAAATTGGGTGAAGGTTCAATTCAATGCTAACATTAAGGCCTTGCATTCAGATTGGGGAGGTGAATACAGAAGGCTACTTGAAGAGTTCAAGAAACTGGGTATTAATCACAAGATTAGTGCTCCATATACTCCTAAACAAAATGGTTGTGTTGAAAGAAAAAATAGGCACTCAACAGAGACAACATTGGCTTTAATGGCACACAATGGAGTTCTCTTAAAGTTTTGGGATCATGCTTTTCAAACAACAACCTATTTGATAAATATTCTTCCTTCTTCTTCACTTGATAGCAACCTTTCTCCTTTTCAAAAATTCTTCAATAAATCTCCTGACTTAATTTCCTTAAAGTCTTTGTGTGCAAGTGTTTTCCTCTCCTTAGGCCTTATAATTCTCATGAACTTCAATTCTATTCATTACCTCTGTTGTTCTTAGGATATAGTCCTTCACATCATGCCTATAAGTGTTATAACTTTCATACAAATACATTGATTATTTCTAGGCATGTGAGATTTGATGAAAATTGCTTTCCTTGTCAAACAACATTTTCCAAGACACCTAATTCACTTTTTCTAATCCTTCCACTATTTCTTCTACTTTTATTATCGTTCATACATATTCACCTAACTCAGTGTCTTCTACTTCAGTTTTTCCATTACTTGTGTAGACACCCCGATTTTATGGTCACTTGACGATGGACCTACCGAATCATGCTCTAGTTGCGGTGGACCCAGCCTGACCTGTCAAACCCGAAAAGCCAAAACCTATCCTAAAACCCACACACAAACCTAAAAATAAACTAGAATCAAAACCAAACATAAACCTAAAAATAAACTAAATCCAAAGTTGAACCTAAACGTAAATCTCAAAATGAAACCTAAACCTAAAAGATAAAATAAACTAAAAACAAAACTGAACCTAGAGAATAAAATAAAATTGAAACCTAAAAAGATGAAATAACCTAAAAATGAAACTAAACCTAAGCATAAAAAATAAAATAAACTAAAACCAAAATAACACCAAACACAAATCACACCTAAAAGAGCAAATATATCTAAACTAAAAATCCAAACTAAACCTTAAAAAAATAATAAACACAATCCCACAAACACAACCTAAACCCTAAGTCCATCCTCATCGTCCGTTCAAAAGCCCTACATCCAATGTCCCTCACGCCACTAAGAGCCTTATATAAACTTGTCCACATAGGAAGAAGAGGTAACTTTGGAACTTGGGAGAAAAGAGAGAGAGGCACGTAAGAGAGAGAAGAAGAAAAAGAGAAAAGGTGACAAAGAGGGAAACCCTAGAGAGAAAAGAAGAGAAACACCCAAAAACCCTAGCCTCCACGTGAGAGAGAGGGAGAAGGATACGTCCATCGCAGCCCCCAGCCATCCTCCACGTCCTGCAACCACCACCGTTGTCGAAGGACGTCAAAAATTGTCACCATGTAGGTATATCTCGTACCTTCATTAGGTTTGACTATATGAATGTTGTTTTCATAGTTTCAATGCATATCAGTGTTTATTTGCAGATTTTCTTGTTGTTTCATCTCGATTTTATGCGTTACACTTGTTTTCCAGTGATGGGTCGCCATCCACACGAGAACGTCGATCTTTAAGTGTGAACAATGATCTCTCTCCCTTGTTTTTCGCATGCATACGCCCTCCTCCACTCTAGCAGTCCACATGAACCCAATAACCACGTCCAAAACCAGCCCCCTTCGACCCACACCTGATGCCATCTCCAACAATCCAAAAACCCTAGACCCATGCAAAGTATGTGGAGAGAAAGGCAACCCATGTGAACCTAGACATCCATAGCCCAATTATCTTCTTCCTCCTTCCCACCACTCTAGCCCACATCCACCACGAACCCGACAAACCCCACACAACCTTCCCTACAACCCTTAGCCCACTGTTCTCTTTAACAATCCAACAGTAGACTCTCCACTTCAAAACCCTAGCCCAACCTTCCAACAAGATAGAGAGAGAGAAAGAGGAAGAGAGAGAGAGAGGAACAAACCTCCACCAAAACCATAGACCTAAGCATCCAGGAGAGAGAGAGAGAGGGAGGGAGATAACAGGTCCTGTAGCCCTAGGGCAGCCCTACATGCGAGAGGAGAAAGACGACTTCCAATCGCACTAATGAAAGGTGAGTAACCTCGTCGCCACGCCCATAGGCAACGACATCAAGCGCCTGTCACACTGGCGATAGATGATTTTCAGTGTATTTTTCCTATAGGCTTTAGTTTTTTTTTACTGTTTGTGTTGGCTTTTAATGCCTGCAGTAGTGATTTGAATAAATAAAACTGATGATATTCCTGTCCGCCATTATTTTGACTTTTTACCAATTTCTAGGATTGTTTTTTGTCCACCAATAGGGTGGAAACTAATTGCTTGACAACAAGGTTATAGTTCCTTAGGGTTCTCTATCTGATTTGACCAACTAAGCAAAGTGAACCTGGGCCGATGCAAGTCACCTACCCATACTCTATCTCAGTTATAATTATCAGGTTAGGGAACCTAAGGTGTCCTAGGGGCTTGTTTCAGACTTCACCTTTCTCCCTAAGTCTGTAACAAACCTTAGTAGAAACTCGATATCTTACTATTTGGTGTTTATTTATTGCTTTGTGGTTTACTAGGAACGAAACATAAGGAAAAAATCTTGGGTTACAGGCCCCTCTTTAGAGAAACAAACCCACAGTCTAGGTCCTCTTGGTGGATCATAACAAAGGTCAAAGAGCGATACCAAAGAACTGAAATCCTATTGAGTGACCCCTAGGACCCATGAAATCAACTTCACCCTTGCCATAGGAACCTACATGAATGAGCGAACACAGATTAATCAAGTCATTAAATAAATATCTAAACCCATTAAAATTGGTGTTTTCTCTGGAACTTGATTGTTTAATTAGACTTATTTAACGTCTACTCTATCCAAGATAGATTTGGAGCGTTGGATCAGTCTGGGGCACGTGTCGCTGGACTGAGCAGCGACGCCCCTCGTCCCCCAATAAAGTGGCAACAAGATCTGATGCCATACAGGGAGGCTACGTCAGAAGAACGACTCTATTTGACTTGTTTACTGAATGATGTGTGTTCTTAGTATGTTGACATTTCGCATGAACCTCTGCATGGTCTTACTTATTATATGTTTACGCATATCTTGTCATGTATTCACCAATGTTCATGTTTGACTCGATTTAATAAGATTTGATCAACGTATTCCTCGTTTTTACCTGCATCCACATAGCATTAAGTATCATGCCTGCCTAGGCATACATTAATGACATTCATGCATGGTTTTTCACATGTCGCCCAAGGGTGTATAATAATCAGCATAATCGCCTACATCATGGCCCGAATTGGTTTTCATGCATTGTATATTGCATATCGCCCAAGGGCATACAGTAAATTGCATTCATGCTAACATAATGTCTCGAGTATAGCATGCATTGTTTTCCATCGTGTTCTTTTGATTTCTTATATTCATCTCTAGGGTAAGGATGTATACTGTGTCGAGCACTTGTGGACCGTCGATCTAGAACTCGTGTGGCATGATTGAGCATTAAGTTGCATGGTTCTTACCTTTCGTATTTCGCTTGTTTTTGCACGGCATGAAGCATGCATCTATCGTAGAAGTTCACATTTGCCACACATATGAGCTGAAAAGCATAGAAAAACCAATTCGTCGGGCGTACAGGGTGGCTAAACACCTTCCCCGTGCGTAATAGGAGTCTTTACCCATTTCTCTGCCCGTAATGACATATGTGTTATCCATTGTCATTGGATTCATTTCTTTTTTGTTTGTTTATATTGCATTGCATCACATTCTTTTCGGTTTTCCTCGTCTTTCCATTAAATAGACTAGGTGGCGACTCTCCTTATCCATTTGTTTTGTTTTCACGCATTTTCTGATGTTTTCAAGTCGAGCGTCCCTTTCCTCATATTCACCACTCCCACCATGGCCCTATCGGTTTCTCCCCTATGCCGACATGGTCATAACTTGATTCTATCAACTCTTCTCCTTCAATTCAGTCTCTATACCACCATCAACAGATCAATGTGTCCAACCTAAGACAGAGTCTTCAAAGTCCCATACTAGTGTTATTTCATATTCACCAGAGCCTACAATTTTCTCTAAGCCACCTTGTCATTCTTATAATCTTAGGTCCAAAGTCTCATCTGCACAGTCTTTTAATAGGATACTTCCAATGCAAACCAAATCAATGACCACTGTGTATAATAAGAAGGCCTTTACTACTACATGTCATCCTCTTCCTTCCATATCAAATATTAACCCTGATGAAATTGAGCCAACATCCTTCATAGCTGCATTCAAACATAAGCATTGGAGAAAAGCCATGAATTCAGAATTCAATGCACTCATCGAAACAAAAACTTAGCAGCTTGTACCCTGATTATCATCTATGAATGTTATTGGATGTAAATGGATTTACAAGGTGAAGAGGAACGCTGATAGATCCTTGGATAGATATAAAGAAAGGTTAGTAGCAAAAGGATATAATCAAGGAGAAGGTATTGATTATTTTGATACCTTTAGTCCTATGATTAAACCAACCACTATCAGGTTGGTGTTGTCAATAGCAATCTCCAAAGGCCGGCATATGAGGCAATTAGATGTACAAAATTCTTTCTTACATGGAGACTTACAAGAGGATGTCTTTATGACACAGCTAGCTGGTTCTAGTCATCCTAAGTATCCCTCTGATGTATGCAAATTGAAGAGGTCCTTATATGGTTTAAAACAATCTCCTAAAGCATGATATACAAAGCTTTGGGAGTTTCTTCAAGAGTATGGTTTTATCACATCTAAGACTGACACCTCATTGTTTGTACTCAAAAATGATGCTTATTGCTTATATTTTCTAATGTATGTGGATGACAGTTTAGTAATTGGGAGTGACATCATAGCAATTCAACAGTTACTGAATGCCTTATCAGCTGTATTTCCTATGCAAGATATGAGTTTTCCACATTATTTTCTGGGAATACAATTACAGCAAGTCAAAGGAGGACTATTCTTGTTTCAACAAAAGTATTTGACAGAGTTATTAATTAAGTCTAGACTAGAAGGAGTTAAGCCTATGTCTACTACCATAATAATCAAAAAGGATCATAAGGATCCATTTTCAGATCCTACTCTCTTTAGACAGTTGGTAGGAGGTCTTCAATACTTGTCTTTTACTAGACCAGGTATCTGTTGAAAAAATCTATAAGTATATTTTGATGATAACAAATGACATGTGATTAAATATGAGTAATCACTTAAGAAAATATGAAACACTCAAGTATTAATATGCAAATCATTTACAAAGGTGTAATATTCATTTATTTGCAATTTTTATATATAAATGGACTGATATGAAAAGAAAGAAGGTGTTTGTAGTTCATATGCAAAACGGCATACCGAATATTTTCGGTATACCGAATCAGGGAATATCGGAACATCAAACGGAGCACCGAAATTCAAAAGAAATTAAAGCTACAAGAAAAACAGTCGACCGTT